>PVKB01001868.1:0-226617 GCA_004027205.1 Ctenodactylus gundi
TTGCCTTAGCTGAATACTGGAAGGTGCATATTTGCACATTCATAGGGGTATCTTTACATCAATCAGTTTCCTTAGGATAAACTTTCATTAGTGACCTAATAAGTAAATTGCTACAACAAAACAAAGCTAAAACTATATCACATTGCTACATTAAATGAGCTTAAATCTATACCACATAAATATACTTAAAGTGACAGATATGAAGGCAAATTTAGTTATTTCAGAATTTTTTAACTTTCATAACTTATTTACTCATATTTCACTGATTACTAAAATACTTTTTTCTCAGCTCATTCTTCTCTAGCTGTTGTCTCTTTTCCTCTGGGGTCATTGGTATCAGTGGCCCCCCTTCACTTTCTAAGTTTCCTTTAAGTATTCTCTGCAATAGTGCCTCAGTGGCAATTCCTTTAAGCTTTCTCTGTCATGGAAAGTTTTAAGTTATCCCTTTAAATTAAAAGATAATTTCGCGGGATATAGCAGTCTTGGTTGGCATTTATGTTCTTTTAGTGCTTGGATGACATTGCTCCATGACCTCCTTGCTTTTAGAGTTTGGGTTGAGAGGTCTGCAGTTATCCTGATGGGCTTATCTTTGTAAGTCACCTTCTGTTCTTCTCTTACCACTTTTAGTATTTTTTCTTTGTGTTGGGTTTCTAGAATTTTAATTATGATGTGTCGTGATGAGGATCTCTTCTGATCAAAGTTGTTTGGTGTTCTATATGCCTGCAATAGTTCCATGTTCATTTCTTTTCTTAGATTTGGGAAATTTTCTTCCATAATTTCATTAAACATGTCCTTTAAGCCTTTTGTTTTGTCCTCAGTCTTCTCCTGGACTCCCATAATTCTGAGGTTGTTTTCCTTGAATCATCTATCAGCCGTTGTAATGATTCACTTTCTTTATTTACTTTGTGTTCTTCATGGCCTGTATGTTGCAGCTCAGTCACTTTATTTTCTAGGTCTGACATTCTATTCTGAAGTTGTTTAAAGTGGTTGCTTATTATTTCCTGCGTGTTTTTCATTTCCTGACTATCTGCATTCAATTTTTTTTATATCTCTGTTGTGTTCTTCTCTAATTTCTTCTTTTGCCTTCATTATTTTCTGGTATATTTCTTCTTTAGTCTCCTCTAGTTGCTTTTCAAGGCTTGCTTTTTGATTAGCTATGTGTTGGTATAGTTCTTCTGCTGTCTGTTTTATTTCCTGCTTTATTTCCTGCTTTATTTCACTGAATTTCTGGGCCCAGAAGTTACCTTCATTTTCCCCATATTCGTCTTTAGTTACCCTGAGATAATCTTCTGGAGCACCAGGTCTTTTTGTAGGAGATTTGTAACCACGCTTCCCCATTTCTTCTTTGGTCTCCTCTAATTGCTTTTCAAGGCTTAGTTTTTGCTTTGCTAAGTGTTCTTGTAGCTCTTGCACTGTTTTATTTCCTGCTTTGCTACCTGCTTTAATTCCTGCTTTAATTCACTGACTATCTGGGCCCACAAGTTACCATCATTTTTGCCCTTTTCTTCTTTGGGTTTTGTGATTTCACTGTTCCCGGTACCATCTTCTGGGGTGTCAGGTCTTTTTGCATGAGATTTGTTACCATGTTTCCCCATGGTTCTGCTACCTCTAACTGTCTCTGGTGTGCAGGAAAGAAAATGGCTCCTGCTGACGTCACTGTCTGAGACAGCTGCTGAGCCCTGTTTCTGATCTGGGATCCCGCAGGACTCCTAGGAGGAGCTCATGCTGCGTTTGTAGTACACACACCCGCGGGTTGGTGTTTCAGAGGGTGGGACTGCCTGCTGCTGAAAATTCCCACTTATCTGGATCTGCGCTTACCTTGACCTGAAGTTCTGGCCTCTGGACCTTGTCTGTGGTCTGTGGGTGTCAGCAGCTCCGGGCCATGCCGAGTCGGCTGCTTCTTTCCTCCCCTTCTGATGTGACTTCAGGATTTCTGACCCGCCTGCAGCCTCCTCTCCCATTGTTGTGTGCTCCGTCCTCTCCCAGTTCCGTTTTGTCAGATGTTCAGGTCCCCATGATCTGTCCTCTGTCCTCAGCTGCCTGTGGCTCCAGCCATTTGCAGCTGGCTGTGGCGGCTTTCTGGTCCTCGGGAATTTTTTTTTTCTCTGCTTTTGATGATCCTTCGGATTTTCTGGCCTCCCGTTGGTTGCCTTTCAGTTTTGGGGGATGCTCCTCTGTATCCTAGCTACACCAAACATGCTTTTTGTAACTATCCTCTTGACTTTTTAAGTGAGTCAATGAGTAGACACTGTGCAGCACTGTTACTCAGCCGCCATCTTGACTTGAAGCTCTTATTGAGGATTTCTGCATCTATATTCATTAAGGATATTGGTCTATAATTTTCCTTCCTGGTTAAGTCTTTGTCTGGTTTTAGGAATAGTGTGATTCTAGCCTCAAGAACTGAGTTTGATAGTATTCCTTCACTTCCTACTTTATGAAATAGTTTGAGGAGGACTGGAGTTAGTTCTTCCCTAAAGTACTGAAAATATTCTGCTGTGAATCCATCTGTGCCTGGACTTTTGTTTGTAGGTAGAGCTTTTATCACTGCTTCAATTTCTGTGTGTGTGATGGGGTTGTTCAAGATTTTTATATCTTCCTCACTTAATCTTGGTATTTTATATGTATCTAGGAAGTCGTCCATTTCTTCCCAGTTCTCAAATTTTTTAGAATATAGGTGTTCAAAGTAATTTCTTATAATATTCTGGATTTCTGCATAGTCTGTTGTAATTTCACCCTTTTCATTTCTGAGTGTGCTAATCTGTGTCTTTTCTTTCCTTTTCTTGATGAGGTTAGCTAGAGGTTTGTCAATTTTGTTAATTCTTTCAAAGAGCCAGCTCTTTGACTCATTAATGTTTTTTATTGTCTTTTTAATCTCAATCTCATTTATTTCAGAAATGATCTTTATAATTTCTTCTCTTCTACTGCCTTTTGGGTTAAGTTGTTCTTGTTTCTGTAGGTCCTTAATGTGCATCGTTAGTGAATTTATTTGTGACTGTTCTGTTCTATTGATGTGTGCATTTATGGCTATGAATTTTCCTCTAAGTACTGCTTTCATTGTGTCCCACAGATTTAAGTATGATGTACTTCCATCATTATTTAACTCTATGAAGTTTTTGGTTTCTTTGATTTCTTCCGTGACCCATTGTTTGGTCAGTAGTAAGCTGTTAAGTCTCCATGTATCTGTGTATTTTCTTCTGTTTCTGCTGCTGTTAAGTTCCAGTCTTATTCCACTATGGTCTGAGAGTATGCAGGGAATTATTTCTATGTCTTTGTACCCTAACCCTAAACGTAACCCTAACCCTAGTCCTATAAATGCCCTATGCCCCTGTGTTGGGGTGCTATTTTCCAGACCCTTTCCTTGGGGTCGGTGAACCTTGCCCCAGGAGCTCCTTTAATAAAGATGACCCAGACTTTTTGTTTCTGCCTGGCCTTTATCTTCAACAACAGCGAAACCTTTCATACGCCAAGTCTGACCACTTCCCAAGACATCTAGCACCATCACCCAACCTGCGCTGCCACTGTCTCCCTCCCGGACCATGGTCTCTCCCTCAGTGGTCTCCTCAGAGCCCCTGAAAGGACAAGGGGAGCCTCCAGAGGTCCTCCTGTGTGGCCACTGGGTGCCTTCACAGTGTCCATCTCCTCTCCTAGTACTCTTTGTTCTCTCTGTGTCTCTCCAGTTCAGGTGCACTGCTTTTCACTGGAGTGCCCTGCAGCCACATGCATGCTATCTATGAGATTATGCACCTGCTTGACTCCCCCCACTAGAAAGCTCTTCCCACTGTCCACATCAGATTCCTGTCATTCCTTTAGGTTTTATCCCAAAGGCTATGTCCTTAAAGAAGCTTTTACTGACCCTACCATTACAACAGCCTCACCCTCAGTCACTCTGACATACTTTTGGGTCTTCATGTTGTGGCTTGTTTTCTTGCTTTTTGTCTGTGTAACATGGACATATAAGCTCCAAAAAGGCAGAGCGGTTCATGTCTTACCTATGGCTGGGCCTGGCACATAGTAGGTACACCTCAGTGGTAGGGTGCTTATCTAGAATGTAGTTATTAAGTGACATCTCCAAGATTTCTTCCAAGCCAGTGTCTGGGACAACAGTATGGTTCTGATGGAATTTCTGCAAACTCTCTTACTCCCCTATTCCAATCCCAGTGAAGATCCTGCTTCTCCATAAAACACCTCCACCGCACCACCTCTACCACATTCTCTGCCCTTCTTGTCTTTGAAACTCCTGTAGTTCCTACCCCATCCGACGCTAAGCTACACATGTTCCAAAACAAACATATGCATGTTCACCTGACATCTCAGATGGTCTTAGGATCACATGCACATTCATTCAAGTGATACATTACAAACAGTATTACCACTGAGCACAAGTGTTCTTGGTACAATTCTTCCCAGATGAGTGGATTTCTTCTGTGCTATGGGTTGAGCATCTCTAGTCTTGAAAAGTGGAAAGGCTCTAAAATCTTACTCCTTTTGAGCACTCTAAATATTTTGCTTATTGAGAATTTCAGATTTCACATTTTTGGATTTGAGATGCTCAACTAGTAAAATCTATAAAAGCTCCTAAATGCAAAGAATGCCATAATATAAAATACGTCTCTTCTCTAGCATTATACTCAACCTATCATAATGTAGGCTAACCTTGGAAGCAGTAAGGAATGAGCAACTTTTTAAAACTGGACAGAGTTGGGGAGGGGGATCTCACGGGTCACTGCTGGCATTGAGGATCCCTTAGTATGATCACAGGAGGGCTGGGGTCCAGCTCCCACTCAGCCACTTCATCACATGCCCTTGGATGCACCTGGACAAGCAAACCTGGAAGGCCTGGTTAATGAGAAGGACAGTGAGGAGGGGAGGGCAAGCAGAGCAGGAGGATTCTGTGTGAGTCCTGGCTCCTGCTTTTCTTCCTTAGAAGCAAAGTGGTGGCTCCTGTCTGGGGCATATTCATGACTAGGCACACCAGCAGCCAGATGTTCAGGGACTGAGAAAGCAGGGGGGCCACGATCAGGGGGAGAATGGTGTGGATCAAAATCTTTGCCTTCCACCATTCAGAACAGAAGGCCAGACTTACAGGATGAAGAACAAAGGTTGAAGGAACTTTTAAGATGTTTTTAGGAACTTCTGCTACACTTGGTACTAAGGATCGAGACAGCTAGACTCCCAGGAAGTAGAGAAAGGGAATGCTGGAAGACAGGCTGACTTAGCCACTCAGGGATCTGGGGAAGTGGAAGGAGGGGAGCCACCATCTTTCAGAGTATACTGTCTTCAGGGCCTCCTTGGAGGTTAACATACTAGGGATCTTGGCAATTAGATTGAAAGACCTAGATGGCATTGGTGGTGGGCTGAGAGCAGGGTGGCCTCAGTTAACTACCGACCAGAGTCTCAAAGCAAAGGTACTACAGTCTGAATCTAAACTGTACAAAGGCCCAGGTGGTGAGGTTTGGTCCCCACTCATAGAGCTACTGGGAAGTGGCAGAATCTTTGATAACTGAAGTTTGCTGAAAATAGCCTCGTTGGCAATGAGACTACAGATTAGCTAATTGTATTCTGGAGAACCTGCAAAAAGACTGGGATATTTTGCATAGCCAGACTATGAACAGCTCATTTGGCCTTTTCTCATCACCACATCTATTGCTCTCCTCTATACCTAACTTAATATCCTGTGATAAATACTTTGACATGTAACATTCCCGTCATTCCTAAGTAACTCTTTTAAGATGTAAAAGCAAAACCCCTGGCTTCCAAACAACTCAGGGGCTAAGAATGTCCTTAGATAACATCTGAGGCCTCTAGCAGAGATTTCCAAACTTCAGCGTGACCTTATCTGACTCTTCCACCAATGTTTTCAAAATGTGCCTTAGTTTATGATTTTCTTGGGTTCTGTAACTATAAATAACATATGTAACTGCTACTGTCAGAACGTGCTATTTGGGGAAACCTGAATTCATGTTGCTGGGCCCAGATCACTCATATTTGGCTTCAGAATGAAACATCTCTTAATCTCTTTAAGGCAAAAGTAATATTTTTCTTCAACACCATCAAGAAGTGGGGACTGGTAAGAGGAGTTTCTGTCACTTGGGGTATGTCTTTGGAGGGACTTAGGAGTGCTGGCCCTTCCTTTCTCTCTTCCACTTCCTGTCTGCCATAGATTCAGCAGCAGCAGCCTCCACCATACATTCATGTCATCACAGGCAGCCAGCCATAGGTGCACAGCAATGTTGCCAAGTGATATCCCAAGCCAAATGAATCTTCCTTCCTTGCAAGCTGAGTATCTCAGATATTTGTCATAGCCACAGAAAGCTGACTAACTGAAAACATAAAAACATGCTTAAGGCCAAGAAAAATGATGGCCAAGGTTTGCAAAAGTGGCCCCCAGACCACAGAACAGGAGTGGTTCCAAAAATCTTGAAGAACTCTGAGGAAGAGAAATGGGAATCGCATTTCAGTTCCATAGTACAAAGCATCCCAAGGATCCCCAATGCCACAAAGACAGCGACAGGCTGGGTCAAGATACATATTTGTGACAGCCCATGTGATGACAGTGGCCTTGTTAATTAGTCTGTTTGTCTCTGATACTTCCTCTTTGATTTTATTTGAGCAACAAAGAGAAAAGCCAGGAGCCTATTGAGAACAACAGAATTTGAGGTGACTGTCATGGACACAAAGAGTGTGTCACCCGGCTGTTGTAAAGCATAGCTCCAGGCCTAGCTGCATCTGGGCAAGGATATGACAAGACCTTCAAATCCGCAGTTGTCCCACAGTGTGCATGGAGGCTACATCCTGGCACCAGCACCCAATAGAAGATGCTCTTCTCAGGGCCTAGGGGTATTTGTTCTGGGACTCTTTCTTTTTTCAAAGATACAAGAGAACAGAAAGACTAGCATAGTGAGCCCTGTGCTCGGTTTCAATTTCTACTGCCATTTTGCTGGTCACGTTTCCCTTTCAGGACTTTTTAAAAAGTAACTTCTGAATATTTCAGATTCTACCACAAACACTTCAGCTTTTAAAAATGTAATTACCCAAATATTTTCATACCAACCTGATTAGCAGACACTATTTGAAAACATTTAATTCCTAGTTCATATTTAATTTTCTCCTAAGTAGTTAAAAATGTCATTGCTTATTCAGGATCCAGACAAGATCCCCTACCAGCACCTCCACTACATTGCAACTGGTCAGTATTTCTAGTGCATCCTTGAATTCTGTGACAGCCCCATCCCAAAGGATTTTAAAACTTCAAAAGGCTCAGTGTCTCAACCTGGAAACACTCTGCTCTCTTTTGTGTCTAAGCCTAGGACACCAAGTCCTATTTCCCCAGCTGCGCGAGGGAGTGAGGACCATGACAAGGAAACGACTTTCTGGACAAGAGAAGTCAGCTCTAGCCTCGTCACAGATCCAGTGGAAACCAGTGGGGAGGAAAAGCCACAAGGAAAACTCAGGTTAGCTCAGAATCAGGTTCCAGCCACCTTAACTTGGTGGTCAACCTCAGGATAGACTGTCCTGCTCGGAAAAGGACAGGTGAGTAAAGCCCACAGTCCCTGGCGGCATGTGTTGGCTTCCATATTCAGACTGGTGATGAATCTGTAGCTCTAGATTGAAAGCAGACAAGACCCCCACTCTGCAGAACATAGGCCAATGGCAAGAGGGAGCTGTGAATCCGAGGCAGGTGGCTGGGGACCCCAACAGGAACCTGACTGGCAATTCATGCATTAAACAAAGGCACAAGAATCTGCAACGATCAAAAGCTCTTTATGATAAGAGACCTGACAGCATCTTACAGAGCAACAAGTGGGACATCTGTAGTGGCAGCTGTCCTCATACTCAACAACGCCTCCTGAGTAAGGGCAAAACGGATCTGAGATTGAGTATTATTACTAGGCAAGCACAGTTTTACAACATACGCTATATTAGTAAATTATATTGTGAAAACAATATAATTAAAATAAGTGACATAATAAAACCTTAAAAGCACGTAGACTCCAGCATGGAAAGGGCACAAAAGGGGATGATGTGAGGCTAGGTGACAGGTGCCCAAACTTGTTCAGACACAGGAAGTACGTCCCAGCACTCTACGATGCAGTGAGGGGTCACAGTTCATAGCCTAGTATGACAAACTTTATGAAGAACGATAAGCAAGGAGTTTGAAGACTGCGAATATAAAGTAATGACCAGGAGATGGGAATATTAATTATTCTGATTAGATCAGCATGTGCTGCATACGTATTTTGAAATATCACACTGGGTTCATAAGTATGTGCAATTATTACATGTCAGTCAAAAACGTAAGAAATGCCTACGAGATAAAAATGCTAAGTATCCTGATTTTATCATTATAAATTGTTAACACATGTGTCACAAAATACCCCATCAGTTTTTACATTTAATTAAGGATGTTTTCAAAATTTAGAAAATCAAAAATTTAAAACAGTGCTACTCAAATGCAATCTTATTTAATTTGACATTGCTCTAAAGAAGCCAGAAATAAATTGTTCCTCACGGTAGCTACTGGTAATGCTTAATTGCAGAGATGGGATATAGATCAGCAGAAAATACCTACAAGGGGACACTAGACCCATGGGTCCCTAGTGCATGGTCATCCCACACAGTAGTAGGGCATGGGTCACTACCCCAATCCCCTAGTATCAAGGACAGGTAGGGTACCTGTAGCATCCGGGTTGGAATAGGGACTCTTTTCCTCATTTTCCTTGGGCTGGAGGTCATCCATGTTGATCTAGGCAGCAGAATGAAAAAGAGGAGTCTAGTTAAGACATGTACCACAGATTCAGGGGTCCACGATAGCCTAGAAATTGCATTACAGTTAGTGGTCAAGCTGAAAGCCATGCCTGGGTCACTCTGCACAGCCCCTTGAGGACATCAGCAGAAGGCTGAGACTCAGTCAAGGAGCTCTTCCCTCCTTCTCCAGCTTGGCCACTCCACCTCTGTGAACACACCTGTCTCCACAGAGTATCTGTCCATCTTTCCCTTTTCCTTGGGTGACTAGCTGGCAAGATCTTGGCTTCCTTCCTTGGCAGTGGCCCCACAGCTTCTAGGAGGTAGCCACTCACCTTGGTGGTAGGTGGGGACTCTCCATCAGCAGTAATGGATTTCAGCTCAATTTTCTCCTCCTTGTTCTCCTCCACCGCTGGCTTATCCATTACTTCCTGTTTCTTCTCTGGGCTGGCAGTCCTGTCCAGTGAGCAGGAGAAACACAGAAATAGATGTTTATTGGTGTGAGAGAGGGCAGTACAGATGAGAACTGCATGTGATCTGCAGAGGCTACAGAGACCAAGGCCCCAGGGCCTGCATCCACTGTCCTTTCCCTGGCTTGTTGCATGTGTGGCTTAACCCCTATGCCTAGCCTAGGCTACCCTGGCTCTATCTGGTACTTGGTTGGTCTTCTCCAGTTCTCAGGTGTTTCAGGCCCTAAGTCTGAGAATGGTTCTGGGTCTTTTTCTCAGGTTGGTTCCAGGGGTGAACTATGCTTGTACACCGCAGAGGTGTGGCCTTTGACTGTCCCAGTTACACAACAGGAAGTTATGCTGCAGGGTCCTGCATTGCCTCCCCAGTGCAGGAAATGGTGTATAACAGAGGCAGCAACACTCTTTCAGGTAGAGCCAAATTTCCCCTCTAAAGGCTGCCTTCTTCCTCTCTCCACAAAGGAGGGCAGAGACAAGGTAATATCCCTGCACAAGTGATATTCAAGACAGCCCCTAACTTACAGCACTGCCATATAGTTACAAGAGATGGCCAAGCTACCATGGAAACCCTACTCTTCAGGAGTCTGGTGCCAAGCCTCTCCTCCAGAGAGAAGAGCAGTACAGACCGGGGCCTGAGTGAGTGCAGAGGGCTACCTGGCCAGCTTCTTTCTCTCCTTCTCTTCTTCCTCCTCCTTTTGGGCAGAAGTGAGGCTCTCAGCATCAGCCAGGTTGTCCACGGCAATGGCCAAGAACACATTCAGTAGGATATCTGTTTGTATCCATTCTTAAAGAAAATGACCTGGGCTCTGGGGTGTCTGATGGGCAGAGGGGACAGGGAGGATAGGGCATGCACAGATAGAATTCCCCAGGAGAGACTCACATTGAGGTTCAGAGCCTAACAGCTTCCTTTCCCCCACTCCTCCCGTCCCCGCCACACCATCCACCCCCTCAGTTTTGAAGTGGTGAATACCAGGCCAGCCTGCAATCTGAAGCAGGCAGGGGTGAGACAGCAGTCCCAGCCTAGGTCTTTAGTTTCTAGGTTTCATTATTGCCATCTCCACCAACATGACTGCCCGCAATTAACATCATAAGCAGGACTGTCTCAGTAGAATGCAGAATGCTCTGAGAAACTTTACAGAAGTAGGTGCTGAGGGGCAGCCTGGTATCACTGCCAGCTTAATGTGAGCCACACCACAAAGTCTGCACAGGAGGCAAATGCTTGAGAATTCCTCACAGAGCAGTTATTTGCCATTTGTCCCCACCCTACCTCCCTACCTCTCCTCACCCACAGAAACACTGAGAGTCACTGAACTGCAGAATCAGAGAAAGTAGAGGTAGAAAAGCCCGTTAGGATTGATCCCCACCCTGGGTTCCCAGAAATTCACATCATTTCTCTTGTCGGGAAATAAAAACCTCATCAGGGAAGAGCTTATGCAGAAGGCCCTGGGACACAAGGGGAGTTTTGGATGTACTCCCCATTCAAACTCACAGGGGACCTTTGAGTCGTGGTTACTGTTGTTACCAGCTGAGTATTCTTTATCTGAAATTGTTGGGACTGAAGTATTTTAGATTTCATTTTTCTCTGATTTGGGAATATTTGCGTATATATAATAAGATATGTTGGGAGTTGGGGCCCTAGTCTAACCACAAAACAAACTCTTTCAGATTTCATGTATACCTTATAGCATGAAGGCCATCTTATACAAATAATTTATACACGAAACAAAGATTCACACTGTGGAATTTTTTACTAGTAGTGTCAAGCTCAAAACATTTCAGATTTGGGTTGAACATTTCAGATTTCAGATTTTTGGTAAAGGGATGCTCAAACTGTATAACATCCTATAGACACCAAAGTACAGAGCCTTCAATTTTCTTGGATATTACCCTGTGTAGAGTCTCCAGCCCATAACTTATGCACCACTGCAAGCTGGGATTTAATTCTCGATTTTGGGCCAGAGCTGCTCCTGCTGTAGCACCCAACCTCTGGGCAGGACTCGCATGGGGTTAGGACTCGCAGAGAGAAGAGCCTGTACCTGAGACACTGGACATGTGACCACAGTCCACGTCAGTCCACAGTCTGAGGATTAGGAAGGCTCTGTCGGGCCAGTGTGATAATGTGTCCCAAGGAAGAGCTTCAGGGGAAGAGGCAAAGACCAACACTCAGGGTAGAGATGAAAGTCATTTCAAAGTAGGTATCTTACCTCCAAGCAGGTACAAAAGCCTCAGCAACCCCAGGGCCTTATCTCCCAGTGTGCTCACATCATAGTTTGGGAGGTACAACAGGCTAGAACACCAGGGGGAGCCATTCACCTGGACTATGATCAGAACACACCTCCTGGAACTAGCACACACTACAACCTGAACAGATTCTGGAACATGAATGCACATCTTCACCTAAGCCAAGGCTGCCATCTCCCACTCCCACTCACCCCACACCTGAAGTGTCCTAGGCTGGGCCATGTCTTCTCCAGGGTAGCTTCCCTGGCTCACCTTGGGGGGGGGGGGTGCCCAGGAGCCAGGTGCTAGGCACCCACCTATGTGGCATTGTGCTGCAGGCTAAGGATGGGGCAGCAGGGGTGGGGGTGGCAACAAAGGATACAATTTCCACAGATGAAGAGGATGATGAAGTAAATACAGACTAACATCCCTGGAAAAGAGGGGCCGCCATAAGCCATGATCCCATCATACATCACCGAATTCCAGTCCTCCCCGGTCAGGATCTGAATGACACATCCCCACCAATAAGGGACACAGTGTTAGACCAACAGCAAAGCCGAAGTCCCCTGCCCTGCCCCACTACAATAACACAAATCCCCCAGACCCCTCAGCCCTTCTTCCTCCTCCTAGGCTCTTATTCTCCTCTCCAGGGGCTGCAACTACTGGCCTAGACACCTGGAAAATATTATCTGAGAAGCCAAAATCCGCCCCCCCCCCCACCACGATCCTCATAAAGTACACAGCAGGTTCACCCTTCCCTGGGGAAACGCATCAGGATTCCTTACAGCTGCAAGTATGTTCACAGGGGACAGTAACATGCTGCCCCACATTTTCTCAAGTATCAGTCACTTGGGTACCATCTTTAATTTTATCAACATCCACATGGTATTCATTTTTCTCTGCAAATCCTTCTATTTTAAAAATTAAATAAGTGGTAATTACGTTTGTTATAGGCCACAAAGTATCTGGGCAATCATAATTTTGTGTACTGCTTATACCTCTTCTTAGGGCAAGCATGGTAGGAAATAAAAGCTCCAAGATACATCTCCCTCAACATCTCTTCTGCTTTTCTTTGTTTCTGTTTTGGACTTTCAGGCGGAATGTACGTGACTGAAAGGCTCCATGGCCAAGAAAGCACTTTTTGAACCACTCAATTTTTTTTCTTCTAATGGTTCACCTGCCAATTGAATTCCATGGGGGACTAGGAAGAGAGAAAACTACAGAAAGAGTTGAGACTTCCCAAGGCATAAGCCCTCTGGGACGACTTAGGCTGGCCTTGTACCCAGGGAAAGGGCAACACTTCTTAACACCTTTTAAGATTCCTCCTTCCTCCCTTACCGGCTTCTTATCACTGCCCCACCCCTCTGATCAGAAGCCCAGCAGAGAAGAGGCCATACCTGAAACACAGTGAGAAGGGACTGGGGGAAGTTATCGAACGTGCTCCTCCGGGTCTGCATCTCATCAAAGTTGAACTTTCCTCCAAAGAGCTGCATCCCCAGCAGGGAGAAAATGATGATGAAGAGAAAGAGGAGCAGGAGCAGGGAGGCAATGGAGCGCACGGAGTTCAGCAAGGATGCCACTAGATTGCTTAGGGAGTTCCAGTACCTGAGGATCAAACAAGGAAGTTCAGCCTCCTTCCATCCATCCTCAGCCACATGCCAACTGGGCGTTCTAGATGCAGCCAATCCCTGCTGTTTTTCTTTCTCCTGGGAGTAGGGTGGCTGTGTGAATTAGACTCACAATTAGAGGGTGACACCAATGAATTCAGGTCCAGAGATGTCATGTGTAGCTATAACATGCAGAGAGCGAGCTCAGGGGTCAGGATCCTGAATTCCCACCCAAGCAGAAGTAAGTCTTGGAACACTCACCTAGCTTTTCCTTTTTTCTACCTTCCTGTCTGAAGATCTGGACATAATAGCAGCACATATGTCACTCAGGCATAGACTGACAAATGGGATAACGCACACCCTCACCCTAACCAGCATAGCACTTCTGTCTGACCAGCAGACAGGTTTGGGAAATCGGATCACACGAAACCCATCATATCCACTGGGGATGGCTCAAAGCCAGTGTCTCTGAGATAAAGATGGGAGTGTTACCCTGGGCAAAGGTAGACTTTCAGAAGGTCTTTGAAAAGGATCCTCACTCCTCTCCATTGTAAATTCAGAGGCCTCCCATTGTCGTCCAGTTAAGACCCTTCCTCTTGGAAACGTGGGAGGAGGAACCTACTAGTGGCTAGTGAACATGGCTCAGACATCTGTATGAGGGTCAACTCTGGATCAAGAAATGCAGTATAGTAAAAGGGACCAGATCTCAATGGTAGCAAGCTAAAAGCAGAAAGATCTCTCTTCCCTGAGCTTGGCTCCTGGCTGCATGTCCTTCAGGACACTGTTCCATTCCCTCTACTTACAACTCCCAGCTCACTGCCTGCCCCCGCTGGGCTGCTTGTACTGCTCAGGTGGATGATACATGAACCACACCCATGGCAGCCACACAGGTGCACCCTAGCTGGGTACTTCTCCCTCCAGAAGGCTCCATATTGAGTGAGAGAAGCAGATGAGATGGCAGTTTGGATGTAAACATGAACTTCTTCCCAATTTAGGGCCTTTACTATTCCTCTCTTTTGCAAACCCAAGAGTTCCCATCTCTTTTTGCCAGTCAGCCACACCTCTGTTTGCAGAATGTTCATATATACTTATTTGTATCTGTTCTATAAATGTTCTTAAGTGCTCTTCATTTGTGACAGTCTTGTCACACCAAAATAGATCCTGAGTTTTGGAGAGCAGAGAGCAAAGGTTTTTCCTTTTTCCTCCCCCACTCCTCCACCTTTCTCAACTTTTCTCTCAGATAAGCTCAGTACAACCCAGCATATGAATTCAGGTTGCTGTGACTGCAGCCATCTTGAGCTGTAACCACCCTGAATGACCCAGGGTAAACTTAGCTTGTTTTACCTACTTAGTTTCCCAGAAAATTACTAACAAAACAAATAGACTGGCATATTGGGCTTTAAACCAGAACTTGGTGCCAGGAATATACCTGAGTCTTTCGTATTAGCCTAAGATAAACCAGGTAAATTCCAGCCAGAAGAGTCACTTCTGTCTGAAATCATAAATACACCTCCCTTTGCGACCCAAACTATAAAGATTCAACAGGTCTTTCTGCTTCGACTAGTAAGTCCCCAGAAGCTGTATTCTGTGCAGTTCTGCATCTGTGTGCCTCCTCCTTCAGGCTCATAGCACCACGAGGCTGGTCCCCTGGTACTAGAGCTGAGTTGCTCTGAAGCATCCACTCATGTGACAGTCTGATGCCAGCTCTTGGCAGCTAGGAGTTGCAGTGATTTGCCGAAAGCAGAAGTAAGCAAGCCTCCCTGGGGGGCAGAACCCCCTTCCTATTTACATTTAATGCAGTCTTCCTAAACCTGCACTGAGATCAAAATCCACCTGACACGGATTCCATGTCCTAATACTGATTCTCAGACCACCCTGAAACCATGAAATCATATTCCCTGGCCAGAGTTGAGGCAGCCTGTCCAGTATTCAGCAGCCAACTGGTATCTAGGAGCCAATAACTTCAAAGCACACTGATGACAAGAATGTGCAGCTATATTGAGGGGAGAGAACTGCATGGAGACTTAAGCCACAGACCCCCTAACAGGTTCTCTGTGTGCTCAATTTGGTAAAATATTCTGGAAAAGTCCTAGGGGCCACAGGAAGTTGGGGACTTAATTTTCACAAAGTACATATACATGAAAGACATAACATATGGCATTTGCAACTCAGATTCATGTACATGAAACAGTCACAGGGACCCTAGAGGGAGACACACAAGGAAACCGCAACTTCAAAAAGAAAGTGACATACATATGGAAAGAAGTTTCACAGAGAAGACCAGAGTATAGGGCAGACATGGACAGAAGTGATTCCTTCTCCTAAACTAACCTTGAAACAGACCCTTCCAAGTGTCTTTGTCGGCAAGTCCAGACCACCAGATGTTCTCATCTGGATTTCCAGGATAGTCTTACCTGGCCTGCCTGCACCCTCCACTCCAGCTCCAGTAAGCAATTCTCCTGTCACCCTATTAGTCATATGAAACATAATTGTGGGTCAACTCACTTCTATCTGCTACTTGGTGGAAAAACCCAGGTTCTCATCAAGACCTGACAGTCGCGTCCTCTGTAACCTGTCTATCGCTCTTCTTGCTTTCTGAAGCCACCCCAGCCTCCTCAGGCTCCTCTGATTCACAGATGCCCTGGCTATGGCCCCAGCTGGTTCTGTCATCTGCTGCAGCACTCCTACAGGCCTCTGACCTCCACACAAGCTTTCCCGACCTATTTTCCTTATGTCATTCATCAGCTATAGAGGGATATTTATGTCTTTGATTAGTGTCTATTCCCCCTACCCCCAAGGAATGTAAGGTCCATGGAAAAGGGAATTCATTTGTTTTGTGTGCTTTGAAACACAGTTGGCCTCTACAAGGCGATCATCGAATATTCTGTTGGATGAACAAGTGAATAGTATGACACATTTGTACTTAGTATTGGGAAAGCATGGGGTCTTGGTGTCACACAGAGCCTTCTCTGTGTGAGGTATGTATATCCTGAGCTAGGGAGAGGGAGCCTTCTCATGTCTGCAGCTACGTGGTACACACAGTGACACATAGGGAGGAATGCCTATTTGACCATTCTGAACATCATTCCTATTCCTATAGCTTCTCTAATTCACATGGCTTGGGAGATCCTAAGAATCCTGACAATTCCATTGCCAGATTCTGAGTCAAGCTAACAAAGATCAGCTTGCCCTACAACACATGGGGTTGCCACAGCTTTGAGAACCCTGGAGTAATATTGCTAGAAGAACTTTGTGAATATGTGCCCCTCTTGGGAAAGGACTCTCCTCTTGGTAACTCAAAACCATGGCCTTGGCTGGCCCACCTTAGACAAGTGCAGCTAAGCATACTGTACCAGAGAGTCTCCACTTGCAAGACACCTGGATTACAAGGACACTGCACTTTGGAGCAGTGATGTGGCTGGGATGTGGTTAAGACAAGTGGGGACCATGGCTGTTTAAGTGGCTCATCTTCAATCAACTGCTGCTTCTTTTCCAGAGACGCACAGCGCAGCCAGGCCCCGTGGCTGGCCTCCTCCTGCACTTTCTGTTCCTTTGAAGCAGTAGTAAAGGGGCCAAGCAAAACTTGGTGTCATGAGAGGTGTCCAACTTACTAAACTGGCCTATTAGCATGTGAAGGAGCATGTTTAGGAGGCTGAGACAAAGCATCACCAAAATGAGCTGCAGCAGAGATCATTAAATTGGCTCAGAGGAGTAGAGCTAGTTCCTGAAAACCAGCACACCATGGCTGATAGTGGAATAGAGGGGCAGTGCTTCATGAGATCTGCAGGTGTCTAGGTAGCAGCCGCTGGTGGGCAGGGTGCCATGAAAGGCCATTCAAACACCATGGCTGGCAACCTTCAGATCCACAAAATATTTTCTTAGTGTTAACCTAAGTCTCCATGGCTACTACTGCCATGGTCTGGAGATGGATGATGGCCTCATGCTCCAGAGTTACCTTCCTCTTTAGAAACATTAGCTGGCAGTAAACTAGAGGGGCTAATGGCACTCAAGTGGGACTTTATCCTAACTGATCAAAAATATACAATATACACTCACACATGCCAAAATGGAAAAAAGTGGAAAGAATTAAAACAAAATAATGAAAGGTTTTTGCCATGGATCCCACAGAGAACCTGAGATACCTATTGCCTCTCTTCAGAACAAGGCACATGTGTGTTCCCAGCCCAGTTCACACACAGTTCCTACAGGTTGTGGGCCAGTGCTAGAGTCTCTGTCCTCCCCAGACCTCAGCTGGCAGCATCATCCTCGGCATCACCTTTTCTGTTCTGTGCCTGTCATTCTCTCTGAAGCCTGTGCCTTGGCCTACCCCACCCCACCACTCAGCCCAGCTCAATGCTTTCTCTTTAAACGATACAGGGTTTGGATCTAATCTAGTTCTTCATATCTAAAGACTCTTATTTTCTCTCCCCTCTTCTTCCCAGCCTTCTTTAAGTCCTGTCACTCACTGGCCAGCCCCTTTCTATCATTAACTTTCCCTCTCCCTGTCCTGACTTCTGTGATCACTTTCTGTTTAGACACTTACAGATTTGCATCTGTAAGTCTATATCTGGGTTTGGAGTTCTGTGGAATTCTTAATCCTCTTACAGAGTATCAAGTGACCCAAGTCTGCCTTGAAAAAAAATTTTTATCTCCTGAACTTTTTACTTTAAAGACTCTTCCTTTAATTCTGGTATAGGACAGAGCCTTGAGTTTGCGATAAATAAAAGATCTTCAAAACAACTACGCCAATGTCTTTGGGTGCTTTGTAGTGCTCCATGCTTCCTCCTCTGTGCCAAAGAGGGTCATAACTACATTTATACCAGTCCCAACTATTCTTGTACTCGGGAGGGGGAGATCCTCTTAGTTTTGGTGTCAAATGACCTATTGTTGGAAGAATATTTATAAAGTGAATTGGTAAGTATGTGTGGTGTGGGATTCATGGGAGAAAATTGTGTGAGGAGGAATGAGAGTCAGGTAAGCAATTTGTTAGGTTTTGTTTTGTTTTGAGACAGGGTCTTGCTCTGTGACCCAGGCTGGTGCTGAACTCACTATGGAGCCCAGGCTGGCCTTGGACTCACAGCAATCCTCCTGTCTCAGCCTCCCAAGGGCTGGGATTACAGGTGTGTGCCACCATGCCCGGCTTATGTGGTGCTGGGGAGTCAAATCTGGGTACTTATTGCTTGACTTAGCGCTTGCTAGGCAAGCGCTTTAACTGTTGAGCCATTTCTCCAGCCCAGCAATCTGTTATGTATTGGATCAGGAGAGCCCCCAAAAAGGATCATCTATTTGGATGTGGTGGGATACCTGTGGAACTGTGTGCTGTTAGGAGGTAGGGCCTGGCTGGAAGGGGCAGATGCTTGGGGCTTGACCTGGAGGGACTGTCAATTTATTGCCATTAGAAAACAACTAGGACAGAGCTTTCAGGTGTGTGTGATTCACCTGTGGCCAATCAACTGTCAGCTTCAACTAACAAAAGAAAGGAAGGAGAAACATTGTTACAGCTTCTCCCCGGGAAAGCTCTAGGCTTCTCCTTACTCTGTAGGCATCATTGACTCCTCACTCACTTGGCTTCCTGCTTACCTCACTTTGAGCCTGGGTCTTTGGTTATGTGCTTCCTCTGTTGACAGCCACCCATGAATGAACTGAGAGAGACCTTCCGAAACTGTAAGTTAAATAAGTCTTTCCTTCCTTATGTTCTGCATGTCCGGTATTTTGTCATAGCAAAGAGAAAGTAACTAAGACACAATCTAAGGAGGTAGGTAGGACCCATTCAGTGTGTAAGCACTGTCTCTCCCCAGACTAGCCACAGAGACACAATGGCTGGATGTTCTTGGATCAGAACTCCTGTGACGTCGAGACCTTACCCTTGAAGTGACATTACAGCACAGAGGCAACAGTGTAACCAAGGGTACCATGAGCATATACTGGGTCAGTGGAAGCCACAGAGAATTCTTGACTATCTTGATCTGAGTCTGTCACAGTCCCAGTTGCAAAGCTCCTTGGCCAGCTCCTGTTCTGTCTCTGCCTCTTTCATCTTAGCAGGACAAGGAAGTTCACTTCGTTTCTCAATTCAGAGTCCAGCCCTACTGAAGCTAACAAGTTCAAAGGCTTGTCTTCCTGTTGGACTCAGAATCTGTGTCACATTGAGGCAAAATCTGTATGGGGACTATACCCTGACCACGACAGCAAGGTATTTTGGTCTTGACTTTAGACGGTCCTCAGTGGATGTTCCTCTGAGCTCCTAGAACATGAAGCTACTCGGTCGGTGGCACCTAGGTAGCCCTACAACCACACAGGGATGTGTCAGTGTTAGGGAGGGAGCACATTCAAATCATCTTCACCACTGTGCCTTCCTAATTCCTCATAGTGACACATTTAGTTACTAGCCCAGAAAGTTCCATCTTCCTCCAACAGTCTGCACGCAGTCTGTTAAGTCTGAGGTGCCTTCTTAGTAGACCCCTGCCTGTAATCAGTGAAAATGCAAAATGCCTCTTCAGTAATGGCCTTTGGAAGTGGAATATAGCTCAGTGTTAGAGCAATTGGCTAGCAAACACAAGGCCTGGATCTTGACCCTAACACTTAAAAGAACTAAAACAAACAAACAGAAAAATGACAGTGGTAGCTAGAAAGCGGTGAGGGAAATGGTCAGGCATAAGGGTACATGCAGTACCCAGGGCTAACCTCTGTCAGGAAAAAGGAGAACTTCAGGGCCTGGGGATGTACAAACGGGCCTCATCTTAGAGCTTCAACGTGGATGCCCCATATATCTGGCCATGATCCATAGGTGAATTTATTTATGAATTTACCTAATTTCATAGTTCAAGGCTGAGAAGAGGCATTTCAGGGCAGGAACAGAAGGAGAAGTAGAGAAGCTCCAAGATTTAAGGTAAGGAAAACCAAAAGGGGCTTGGAGGTATCTTATCATGTTTAAACACCAACTCTACAAAAAATGAGATGCAATTAGGAAACCAAAATCATATCCAGCTTTTATCTACTTTCTTCCCTCCCATAGAAAGATATGTCAGACTGGGCTAATAGAGTAGACACACTAACTAGATAGTGGATCTGGGCAGCACATAGAGTCCCATAAAGTTCCAAAGCAGAAGAAAGAGCCCAATTCATCATGTGGCTGGAAGGCCCACTGTTATGGGTAATTTACACACAGATGACAAGTGCTTTGGCAGTGTGCACTCCTCACTGTTCTCACTGACATGGAAATCTTGTCTTTCTTGTATAATATCCTATTAATAGCACTAAGACTGCTCAGTAATCAATTGGCTTATAGTCTAGCACACGGTTTCCTGATCTTTTTTTTTTTTTTATGTAGGATGTCCATATGCATAGCATATTCCTGACTGTGCTTTCAAATTTTAGATTTTGACCAAAAAATCTTTAAAAATACATGTACGCTAATCATTCATTTTTGTCATAATGATATAAAGACTTCTGCTCTCTTCAGGTGACATGGCTACATACTAAGTTTACCCTATTAACCAAGAGTGTCAGTATTATACAAACAATGTTGAATTTATCATTTTTTTCAAAGAAAGCATTCATAAACTTTGGTATTTTAGTTCTCAGCAGCATCAAATTATTTGTTAAATATTGCTCAACTGCTCTGGACACACCAAGGCATCATGACATGGCTGTGAACTAGTGATCTGGATCAGGGTTCCCAACTCCTAGGTCATTGGCTGTGGCACAGGAGAAGAGCAGCTTAGAATTATTTTTAAAAAAGGATCCATGAATGCACATGTACACCACACATTACAGCACTTTCAATAATCAGCCTGCCTGGCAAATATGTATAAATATGTAGCCATTCATCAAATTCAGAGTAATTTAAAAGCTTTGTTAAATTCATTATAGCTCTTATGTGTTTTCTTCAAGAATTTTCTAAAACGTAATTGTTAGATGCTAGCTAAGAATTCACAGGCATAAGCACCTGTGTTGAGGATGTAAGAGTGGAAATGTTGCTACATCTCTTCAAGTTTTTTTTTTTTTTTTTTTTTTTTTTTTTTTTTTTTTTTTTTTTTTTTTTTTTTTTTTTTTTTTTTTTTTTTTTGTTACTGCTGTTTCAGATAAAGCCCTTTGCAGATTAACGCACAGCTGGTTTAAACCATCCCACATCACCCAGTCACTCTTCTGGTGATGCTGAGTCTGTGATGCTGAGTTCTCCTCCCTCCAACCAGGCATTCTCATCATCATATTTAAATATGTAGTATATGAAGAAGCATGATTTTGAACTGCACATATGCAAGAATAAGCTTGATTTCACACGAAATGATGTCTGTCCAGTTCAAATAGGCCCATAAAAGCCCTCTGCTTTGTTAGTTTAGAAAGAAACTCTGGCTTGGGAGTTATCCCCCATGCTCTCTGGCTTGCTGCAGGTGGTAAACCTCTCTTTGCTCTTTCATCTGATGGCTGTGTTTACTGGCTGTGCACTCAGAAAAGGGTGAGCTCACTGCATTCAGTTACACAATCCTGGCTGGTTAAGAACTAGGTATGGAGAAGATAGTACTGAGAAGCAAGAATCAGATTTTTCAATCACATATAGGGGGACATAAGGGCAAACCAGGCCAGTGGTTCTCAAAGGAAGTTTATAGAACACTTGCAGAGAACTCCCCAGAACCTGCTGGCAAATCTCTAGAAAACCATAAAGAGCTTCCTCAGGGGCTCTGCCAAGTTTGAGAGTCAATATCCCTGGTTCAGGCCATCCTGTTAAAAAAAATGCCCGTTCAACATGAATAGTAGCAAGACAAAGTATTCAAGAAATTTTAAGAGGGGAAAAACATACTTGTTTAATAGCAAAACCACACAAATGACTCCTCTCAAGGCTCAATTTAAGGGCCAGTCTCAGCCCATACTTGGGAAATTTCACTGGTCACTGGAGTGTTTATGCTGCAAATGTGGGACTGGAGGCATGGCTTAGAGAAACCAGGGAACTTGCCAGTGCAGTCTCTTCATTGTTTCCCAATAACCCCTAGATTGCCTGAAGACTTGAAAAGAAGAAGATGGCTTCTGCCTAAGATACTTCCAACTAGACCAATGGTCCTTAACCTTTTGGACACCAGGGACTGGTTCAGTTGAAGACTATTCTCCCAAGGATGTGGAGTGGTTTCCTTGTTAAGGAGTAGGTTGTTGGAGATGGCTTTGACATGGTAGCAGTAGCAGGAGGGGGGCAAGGAGAAAAGCTCCTCCTTCTGTCAATCAGCAGTGGCATTAGAACCTAAGAGGAGCATGCTGACAGGAGGCGGGGCTTCACTCACTGCCCACCTGCTGCTCACTGCTCAACTGCCCCTTCCAAGGTCATGGTCAGGTACTAGTCCCAGACCTAGGAGATTGGGGACCTCTGAATTAGACAATTCATAGTGTTTATTCAGATAGATATTGTTTTTTTCTTAAACTGTCTAACAAGTCCAAAAGTTCTACTAATCCCAAAAAGGGGAGAGGCTATGGCAACTATGTGGGCTCAAGCCAGATTTTGAATAATGGCTCCTAGCAGTATTTTCACATTAGGAACAGACAAATTAGTCACAAAAGCGAGAACGACTATCTAGCCTTCAAGATGTTACAACAACATCTAGCAGCAAGATTTCTTTTCTACAGAAATCTAAAAAGAAATAAATAAAATAAAAAATCCTCCCAAATTCATGAAAATTTGAGAATTATTTAAGAGTCTTTGAAAACTCCAAGTAAAAAACAGCTGTTACCAGACCATGCAGGAGCAAGTAGGATGGCAATTATCTAACACCAAGAGCCAGCACAAAAATCCTTAAGCCCTGTCTGGGACTTGGACAGGAGAGAGCTTAACTGGTCAGTACTGCAGCTCACAGTGTGCTCAGGAGCAAAGAAAAGAAGGTAAGTCTGCCTTACACTCCCAGGCATCCACAGAGTATATGCAGTTTGTGTAACCTCAGGCAAGTGACCAATCTGTATACTCCAGTCTTGTCACTTGCAAACTGAGAATAATAGACTACTCCATTTTCTTCCACTTATAGGTGATCATGAGGGTAGTCAAGCTAATAAATATTAGTTTCTGGGTAACCCTATCAGGCACACAGCGAGAGCTCCTTCATACTGCTGATGCATATCATTAGTACTTCCACTACTTTTTAAATAAAACACTTTTATTAAAACTACTTTTATTATTTTTTGTAATGCCAACATCCTCAGATACTCACAAAAAGTACTCTTGAGGGAGAGAAGTGAGAGGGTTACTGCTCAGGCATGTTAAATGCATGGATTTAAACTCTGCATATCCTTTCAGTCCTTCATGTGCCATTTGAATAACCCTTGTCCCAGGTGTTTCTGGCACATCCTTCTAAGCTACCATGATTCACGTTATGACATGCATACTACAGCAATTAGGTATGCAAGGATAAATGTGCAGCATATGAATTATATCTCAGTAAATCTGTTTAAAATAATGCTTGCAAACCAAAAAAAAAAAAAAATTGATTGTATCATCCTATTTGGGTCACAATACAACTGAAAACTCCGGAGCTGGTTGCCCATTCCTGTCCCTGTCCCATCCTCCTCATGAGAAACATCATTTGGAGACTGGAGACTGAGGGAGATCACATTCTTTGGGTGGGATGTAGACAAACAGATGGAGGTGGGTCAGTGTATGGAAGAAGGGGCAAAAGAACTTTGTGACATGACATCCATCACTTTGCTACACAGCTAATGAATTTGGTTACATTTATGGCAGCCCATGCCTGCATAAAGACTCCATTTCTCAGTCTTTCTAGCAGCTGGTATGGCCAATGAGAACAGAAGGCTTTGGTGAGATTTCTGAAAGAGATTTTTGCCACCTATTAAAAAATGTGTTAAATGCTACTAAGTACACTTATAATGTTGTGCAATCACCACCACCACCTGTCTCTAGAACTCTTTTATCTTGCCCACTTGAAGCTCCAGCCATTGAATTGCAACTCCCCTTTCCACATCCAACCAATTACAGGTTATATATCATTCTATTGTCTGTTTCTATGATATTAATTACTCTAAATACTTCAAAGAAGTGGAATCATATAATGTTTGTCTTTTTGTGACTGCCTTATTTCACTTATAAGACCTCCAAAGTTCTTCCATGTTATAGTATGTGGTGGTTTGGATCTGGAGCGTCCCCTAATAGTCTCATGTTCCTATGGATACTGTGTAGGGTTGAGAGGTGGGGCCTGGCTGGAAGGGTGCAGGTGCTTGGGGGTTGACCTGGAGGGGTGAGTGCTGGTTCCATCCTTTCTCCTGGTCTCTCTCTCTGTACCACCATGTTGTGAGGATCTCTGCTGCTGGAGCTCTGACACTGGCTCTACCCCAGCTCTAGCCCTGCTGTGTACGTCTATCATTTTCCAGCTGCCCACCTATGAATGGACTGAGACCTTCTGAAACTGTAAGCTACAATATATCTTTCCTCCCTAAGTTGTGGGTGTCAGGTATTGAGTTACAGAGACAAAAAAGTAATTAAGACATAGCACATGTGAGAGTTCCCCTCCTTAAAGCTGAGCAAGAGTCCAGCGTATGTATGTATCACCTTGAGTTTATCCATCTATCTGGCAGTGAATACTTCGGTGACTTTGACCATCTGGCTATGTGAATACTGCTGCTTTAAGCATACTTTTAATGGTTGAAGATATATATCCAGAAATGGACTTGCTGAATCAGAGGATAATTCCATTTTAATTTTTGAGGAGCCACCATACTGTTTTCCACAGCAGCTGCACTGTTTCATATTCCCACTAGCAGTTAATAAGAGTTCCAATTCCCCATATTTCCCCCAACATTTGTTATTATTTTTTAATAGTATCTACCCTACTAGATCTGTCTAAGAAAAACTCTGGGGTATAAAGAGGCTGACTCAGTAGCTGGGTGCCTCCTTTTACTCTCTTCTTCGTCTTCTTCTTCTTCTTCTTCTTCTTCTTCTTCTTCTTCTTCTTCTTCTTCTTCTTTTTCTTCTTCCTCTTCCTCCTCTTCCTCCTCCTCCTCCTCCTTCTCCCTGTAATATGACCTTAATGGCTTCATATCCAGAGGCCATCTTGTGACTGTGGGTAGAATCAGCACCAAGGCTGATAAAGCAAAGCAAAGCAAAGAGACTGAATCTCTGTTACTTTCTGGAAGCCACTTTGCTGCCTGTCTATGGCCTTCTTAGCAATTGAATATATCTCTATCTTGCTTTTTCCTTGAATCTCTGATGTTAGCAGCCAAAGGAATTTGTAGGCAATATACCACCTAAGCAAAACAACACTGTCCTGTGTTGTTGTATATGAGCCAAAGTAGACCCTTCTGGAAATAGCAACTACTTTCCTACTGAAGCCTGTCAACTTTTTTTTTCCAGACAACTTCTCCTGAGCCCCACCTCCAAAGAGAAAGAAGGATCCACATACCTCGTGATTTTAAATATCCTCAGCAGCCGAACACATCTCAACACAGAGATGCCCAAGGGAGACATGATCTTGGTTTCCACCAGGATGGTCTCCAATATGCCCCCGCATACAATGAAGCAGTCAAAGCGGTTGAAGAGGGACACAAAGTAGGCCTGTAGGCCCAGGCTGTACATCTTCAAGAGCATCTCCGCAGTGAAAAGAGCCAGCAGGGCCTTATTGGCTATGTCTGGCAGGTGCCAAAGAGGGGTGGGACCCAACCAGGGATAGAGAGAGGGGCAGAAAGTGAAGAAGAAAACAGTCAATTTCATCGAAGACCCAACACTCCCTCTCTCCCCTGGCACCTCTCCCTTCACTGCTTCCAGAGCAAACAACTGGAGCCAAACCAACAGGAAAGGGACAGCTAACTACGATCCTAATAAACATTTATTGAACATCTACCATGTGCAAAAAGCTTTGTACTAACTATCCTCTTCATATCTCACAGTCGTCCTGTGATGACTGCTACTGTTCCCCCAGTTTTCAGAGATGGGAAAGGAGGCTCAGAGAGGTCAGGAATTTTCCCAAGCCAACCAGCCACAAATTGAACAGGCTGGCTGAGTCTGTTCTTTTAACCACTAGACTCACTGCCTTCTAGATTTCTGGAAAGCACACCCAGAAACAGCCCAGCTATGTCTGCTTGACTGTGGGGGGAGAGATGATGAAACAAACTAGTGGGTTCTAATCAAGCAGTCCAGCACAGGGTTCTGAGTCCCAGCTGGCCTCTGGGGATGGCTCTTCATACTGAGATACTACTTTCCTCTTGCCTGCCCTTTTGATAATCTCAACATCATGTGCCCTGGATTAGGCCAGACGGAGGCCAATAAATTAAAGACCTATCTGGGAAATTGGCAGCCCAGAGTCTGAGATAGCCATACAAGCTCCCGCTTGTGTCCTTGAGACTCATACCCAACAGTGGTAGTGGGGGAAGGCAGGTAATATGGGCCTTGCCACAACTGAGCCAAGGCTCTGCATTTTACTCTGGGGTCTATTATCTGCCAGGCCTCTGGAGGGCACCTTCATTACCTCCCGGGACCCAGGTGGAGTGGCCGGAGTCAGGACCACTGCTTACCTTGCACTTCTGTGAGCCAGTGTGGCTGGTTGTAATGTTCTGAGGCAATGGTGAGCGTGTTTAGGAACACCAGGAAGATCACAAGCCAGTAGAAAATGTTGGACTTCACCGCTGCACGGCACTTTCTTCTGCAGAACCGATTCCACCTGCGCCAGTAGCGGCTGGGAAGGAAGTGAGGGGAGAAGGATGAGCTGGCTGTGAAATGCATATTTCTGAGGAGGCAGGTCACACATACTCCATGGCTTCTTTTTGCCCTGAAAAGACTTGGCCATATTACAGCATCATGACCTGGTGGCAAGAAGGCATGGTTTTCATCAAGCTAACCACACTCTTGCTCTTTGCTGGCATGGGTATGTCCTGGAAAGTCTCTAAGCTTTTGTCTTCTCATCTGTGAAATGGAAATAAGCCAACATCATGGGGTTGTTGTGGGCCTTGATAAAACACCCCAAGATAAATATGGCATAAAATAGATGGGACTTTTCTACTTTCCAAAAAAGGCATTATTAGAAATAATATTGTAAGTCTAAATAATAATTACAAATAGTGGAGGTGATAATGAATGATAGGATTTGCAAGGGTTAAGGCAATGAAGCTCTGAACTGCTTGGTACTGTCTTAAGGTCTTCTCATGACTTTCCTAAAATTCTTTAAATTAATCTGCAAATAGGCATGATCTTGTCTTTGTAGAGGAGGAAGCAAAGAACTAAAAGGGCTGTGCAGTCCAACCAGGATCCCAGAGGGGCAGGCAGCCCAGTTTCCCACAGCTCATTTGCTGCCTCTCACTCAAGGCTGCCTCCCATGCAGTGGAAGGTACTGGTCTGGAACACAAGAGGCTCTTGTTCAGTGGGCTCACAGTGCCTTATGAGAATCTGATGAATATTTAGATCCTCTGTTTAGAAGAATGGGCATATGTACATGCTTTGACACAAAAGTTCATGCAACTGTGAGTGTCACCTAGCAGTATCAGTGGCATATTGTTCAAGGTGGTGGATCTTTACATTTTCATGTTTTACCTGACCAGGTGACCAGACAAAGGAAGAAGGACGGAGAAAAGTAATGATAGTGTGATAAACTTGGCACTGCGCCAACACCTTAGATCTTATTGGGAAGATTGTGCATTCTGCCGATAGGAAAAGGCAGGGGGAGGAACCTGCAACTTCGGGATTTAAGTCAGTATCCACCATGTTTTTGGTGTGCCTCTCTCCACTTGCATGTCAGAAGGTCACCCTTTTTGAAAAAGGAAATTTAAAGCCTCATACTCTGTTACCAGTGCCTCCCTTGTCCATCCTTTGTTTGGACAGGTAAATTCCTATGAACTGTTTCTAACACACTGACTACAGAGACTCCATAGAGCTCATTCATGCTCCATGTCATTTTCACACAGTCTCTTGGTTAGGAACCTTTGTGAGTGATTTGCAAACCTGACTAAACATACAATTATTCAGGAAGGATCTAAAAACCAACAACATCCTTTCCCCAGTACCTAGACTCTAACACCAAACCAATTAAATCAGATTCTCTTGGGGCTGGATATCTTAATACTTCAAAACCACGACTGGCATTTTAAAGGTCCCCAGCTGGCTCTAGTGCATTTGTCTATAGTGGAGAACGATCTAAGGGTGTCATCCCAAATAAAGACATTTTGTGTGTTTATTTAGTACCAGAGGCATTCATAGCTTTCCATTTGCAGAAAACACATAGCTATATAGGTAACTCAGTAGATGATACAGTTAACAACTGCCTGCACTCCACAAACAAGAGAAAGAAAGAAATTCTGGGCAATGAGGAAGCAAACTGTAGAAAGCCATGGTTGAGGACTTAAATAACATGACTGGATTTGCTGTCAGGAAACCATCTACCCAACAGACATAACACTGCCAAGTTCTAGATCAGGGATGGTAAGAGGAAGCCTTTTTCAGTTGTCTGGGTTGGAGATATGAAGGCAGAAGTTTTATAAGTAAAAATGAGGCAAGTTGATGAGCAGTTCTGGATGCAGAATCAACAGAACTCTGAGTGACTAACATGCAAGGTGAAGAAGAAGCTATGGAAGGGAGTACCCTCAGTTTATCTGGGGTACCAGGAAGAGTGGCACCCTCCATACCCTCAATCAGGGGTTGTCTGAGGAGGAGCAGTAGGCCAGACAGGGAGGTCAGCCATCAGAAGAGTAGGGTGCTCAGCTGGGGACATGAGTGTGGCTGTTTGCTGGCCATGTTGTAGACAGACTTACCAGACAGTGAAGGCAGCACCCTGCTTAGGCAGTAAAAGGCAGAAGCATCAAAGGAGGATCTCACAGTAACAATCTGTGACTATCAGTATTTTTCTACAAAATGACTCCATTCTCCAATTTCCCTGCTCTCGGCAGACAGCTATCTTTTAAATAAGGATGCAAGAGTTCACAACTCTTATGGAACTTAAAACGAAAAACAAAGTGAAACGGGGGTAGGGCGGGACGGAGGAGGGGTGGGTAGGGGGAGGGACAAAAGGAGAATGGGAAAGTCCTTGTCACCTTGACAAGATATGTATGTGCACAAAATGCTAAACTTTTTGTAAACCTTTAATTTTGCACTTATACATATCAATAAAATGGAAAAAAGTAAAAAGAAAATAAGAATGCAAGAAATGACTTTTCTGCAGCCCATCAAGGACATGACAGCTACTTAGTTGCTTTTTTTCGTAATAAAGTTTTTCAGTACTGGGGATTGAACCCAGCACCTTCACACAAAGCCAAATATCCAGCTGCCCAGGCTGAATTCAAACTTTAGCTTTTCCTGCTTCAGCATACCAGAGAGTGGGGATTATAGGCTTACACCACCTATCCCTTTCATAAGGAAATCTTGAAAAAGGAGTAAATAAAAAATGTAAACAAATCTTTCAAGGGTGTATTTTACACATGTGTGCATGTGTGGGTGTATCAAAATGAGCTATGATGTGAAAGGTGGCCTCCCATTTCAGATCAAGGAAACTGAACCAGGTCCTAGATTCTAAATGCAAGTTCTTAGGGAAGTCTGTGTCTGAAGTCTCTGGCCAGAAATGATGAAGCAAATCTTTAAAGTTGTTCCTCTGTGCTGCTAGAGCATCAGACTCCGTGCAAGTGGCATGAGATAAGCAGAGCCCTGGTTATAAAGCGCTCTCAACACGCAGTCTCAGGGCCAGCTGTGTGCGTCACATGTGCTGTCCCGCAGCCATGGCTGCCTGCTTCCAGAAAGCAACCTCCTCCAAACATCACAAGCTCCAGGATTCAAGGGACAATGCACAATTTGAGATTCCAGGGGTGTAGATCTCTGCTGTGATGGATCCAACACTCACACCCCAAAGTGACTATGGGAAAGTTGGTCTACTCCACATTTAGATTATCTTGTTTTCTTGCCTTTGCCAAAACTGATTGTGAGATTAGAAGAGTTAAGAGTACTCTAATAAGGAAATCCTTCCTTCAAACTGCAGAGAAAATTGAGTTCACATAACAGTGAGGGAAGGAAGGAAGGAACAAAGGAAGGAAGGAAAGATCTGGGTTGTGCTGTGATCTGTTCTACCTATCATTAGGTGCCTGGATGCCACCTCCAGTCAGTGCTCAGCTTTGCTGGAACACTTACCCCTTGCTTGGGAGAAACTCACTACAAAAGGGAGACCACAGGGGCAGAAAACTAGTCTCCAAATGCACTTTAGTATATTGCAACCTGAAGACATGCCACCCTGGATGTGAGGATAGAGGAGGACACAGGCAGGCACATAGGAATGAAGCAATCAGTGCCACGTGGCCTTAGTGAGGAGCGACTTCTGTTTCTTCTTGTGATTGTGATTATTAATAGAGTAGAGAAATCTGATGTTTTTCCTGAAAAATACATTTTCAGGACAAACTCATATCCGATCATAAATAGTTTACGTTACAGTTGGAGAATGTTTACAATCTCACTGTACAGAAATCATTGATAATTGTTATTCAGAATCTAAAGCAATCAAGTTTGCTCTTTTACAGTCTGTAGGAACTGGCTTGGAGTCAGAGTCATGATGAGAACTCAATCGAGCCCTTCTTTCCATAAGCATGGGAGAGTAGTGAATGAGGAGTGCTCAGAGGTAAGGCCTGCCATATGGGTCTAGCATTGTTCTGCCTCAGCCCTGTTGGATCTAGCTATTCCTGAGCAGAAACAGTAGGTAGAGTCCCAAGGATCTGAGCTAGGGAAGGGGTCAGACTAATTCCTACCCAGATAAAGTATCAGACACCTCCCACTTTTCAAAATATTGTTTTGCTACTATATAATATATATAATAGTTGAGTAGAATGTGAAAATTTATTTATGTGCTCACATATGCATGGAAGACACAGAAATTAAAGGATAAAACATAGGGAAAAGGAATTTTCTTGCTATTCATGTTCTCTCACATTAGCTGGGAGTCATTTGCTCTGGAAAAAGAATCTTCTGTATGTAGACACAGGAGAGAAGGATGGATGTGAATGTGTCTAATCCCTTTCTCTAGGCGTCTGTGTCATTGCTCAACTCCCTGGCCTTCTCAACTGGCCATGACCCTTTACAGGCCTTACTCTTATCTTTCCAGCTATACTGAACACTCCCTCCCCACCTCCTCCTCCTGCCACCAGCTGCCACCTTCTGTCTGGTCCAGCCTATCCCCTTAAGGCTCAGCTGGAATCCCAACTTCTCCCTGTTGACCTTCCAGTCCTTCCAGGCTGGGCACCCCTGCAGCAATTGTTTGCATCCCTATTTTTGTTTGTAGTCAAGAAATGCTTAGTAAACACCTACTATAGATGATGTACTAATACTGGGTCTCCAGAAGCTGATGCCGAGCCCATCTGCATGAAGCCTGTGCCAAGTGCAGAGGAAGAGATAGAGTGCTGCATGCTGGAGACTCTGCAAACATAGCCACAGGGTTGAGACAGTACATCATAGCTGTCAGAGAGGAGCCAGGAAGTGCTCCCAGAGGAGATGGCTTATCATTCCTGGTACTACCAGCTTTATTTTTATGGTCCCTGTCTCTCTGATGAGGTCAGATGACTCTGTGGGGAAGGGACTGTGATGCTCTTTGGAACAGACCTGTAGTAGTTAGAGTAGTCCATCTTACACAAGAGCACGCCCGTCTGATGGCACACATGAGCAATAACTAGGGGAGGAATTGAAGCAATAATAAAGGATTCACCAATAAAGACAAGCCCAGGTCCTGATGGATTCACTGCAGAATTTTATCAGAACTTTAGGGGAAGAGTTAATGCCAATGCTCCTTAAATTCCTCCATGAAACCGAAAGACAGGGAATAATGCTCAACTCTCTCATGGAAGCAGGTATCAACTTGATCCCTGAACCAGACAAAGATTCTTCCCCCCAAAACAAAACAAAACAAAACAAAAAACCCAAAAACTACAGGCCTATTTCCTTAATGAATAGAGATGCAAAAATCTTCAATAAGATATCTGCAAACTGCATGCAACAAATTACTAAAAAGATCATGAACCATGACAAGTTGACTTCATCTCGGGGATGCAAGGCTGGTTCAACACACACAAATTAATTAATGTAATACACCACATCAAAAAAAAAAACAAGGACAAAAACCAGATGATCATCTTATAGATGCAAAAAAAGCCTTTGACAAAATACAACGTACCTTCCTGATCAAAACTTTAATGAAAGTAGGTATAGAAGAATCCTATTTCAAGCTCATAAGAGCAATTTATGAGAATCCCACAGCCAACATTATTGTAAATGTGAAAATCTGAAAGCATGTCCCCTAAAATCAGGAATAATACAAGGGTGTTCATGCTCACCACTTATTTTACCATAGTGATTGAAACCTCAGCCAAAGCAATCAGGTAAGAGACTGGAATAAACGGAATAGGCATAGAGGAGGAAGAAGTCAAACTATCCTTATTTGCAGATAGTGTGATTCTTTACACAGAAGATACCCAAAACTCTACCAGAAGACTCTTAAACCTAATAAATCTAGCCCAAGTTGCAGGAGATTAAAATCAACACATAAATGTCAGTAGCATTCCTCTACAGCAACAATAATTACACAGAGAAAGAAATCAGAAAAACAACCCCATTCCAATCACTTCAAAGAAAACTAGATACCTAGGAATCAACCTAATGAAGCAAGTGAAGAACCTATATACTGAAAACTACAGTACTCTGAAAAAAGAAATCAGTGAATTTTAGAAAATGGAAAGACAACCCCTGTTCCTGGATAGGCAGAACCGACGTTGTCAAAATGGCCATACCACCGAAACTGATACGCAGATTCAATGCAATCCCAAAAGATACCAACAGCATTTCTCACAGAACTAGCAAAATTATACAAAATTTATAGAAAACCACAAGAGGCCCAGAATAGCCAAAACAATCCTAAGCCACAAAACAAAAGCAGGAGGTATGGTGATGATGATACCAGGTATCAAATTACATGACACAGCAACAGTGATAAAAATCTATGTGGTATAGGCACAAAAACAGACAAGCAGATCATCAGAATAGAGTTGAGGATGCAGAAACATCCCCAAGTACCTTCAGCCATCTGATCTTCAGATAAAGAGGCCAAAAATAAATACTGGAGTAAAGATAGGCTCTTTAACAAATAGAGCTGGGAAAACTGGCTAACCACATCAGGAGAATAAAAATAGACCCACAACTTTTTCCGTGCACCAAAATCAAATCAAAATGGGTAAAATACTTAGACATTAAAATGGAAATATTGAACCAGTTGGAAGAAAAAGAGGCAAAACTCTTGAAGACACAGGTGTAGGCAAAGACTTTCTGAACAAAATATGCAAAGTACGTGAGATAACACCAAGAATCAACAAATGGGATTATATGAAATTAAAAAGCTCTGCACAGCAAAGAAAACAATCAACAGAGTGAAGAGAACACCCACGGAATGGGAAAAAAATATTCGACAGCTACTCTTCAGACAGAGGACTAGTAACAAGAACATACAAAGAACTGGAAAAAAATTACACTCTAAAATAAAGGACTCAATCAAAAATGGGAAGGTGAAATGAATACACAGTTCTCAGAAGAAGTCCAAACAGCCAATAAATACATGAAAAAATGTTCAACATCTTTATTCATCAGATAAATTCAAATTAAAACACTAAGGTTCCATTTAACACTAGTAAGAATGGCCAGTATTAAGACCTCAAAAAAATAACATATGCTAGTGAGGCTGTGGGGGAAAAGGAACCCTCCTACTTTCCTGGTGGGACTATAACCTGGTACAACCACTATGAGAAGCAGTGTGAAGATTCCTCAAAAACCTGAAAATCGTTATTCCATTTGACTCAGCTACACCTCTTTGAGTATCTTCCTAAAAGAGTTAAAGTCATCATACAAGAATGATACAAGCATATCTCTGTTTATAGCAGTACAATGTATAATAGCCATGTCTTGGAAGAGGCCCATATGCCCAACCACAAATGAATGGATACAGAATATGTGGTATATACACAACAGAGTACTACTCTGCTATAAAGAATGACAAATTTGAATCATTTGTAGGAAAACAAATGCACCCTGAGACCATTATATTACACTCACTGAAATGAAGCACACTCAAAAAATTAAGTATCACATGGTTTCTCTTATATGAGAAAATCAAACCATCTCACATTTTTTTAACGTGAGATATGGAAGAAAGTAAGAAATCAATTTCGTGGAGAGGAAAAGGGAAAGTGGGGTTGGGGGGTGAGAGTGTAGGAAGGGAAAAGGGATGTGATATGTAAATTTTAAAAAGGGGGAAAAAAGAAATGTGGCCAATCCAAACTAAGAAGTATGGTAAGCATAGCACGCACACTGGACTTCACTGATTCGGTGAGGGGCTGGGGATGTAACCTACCTTACTAAACACAAGTCATACTACTTACAAATTGAAATACTGATGCTTTAGATATACTGCTGTCATGGTGTAAATTTAAAATGTCCCTCAAAAGTCTCATCATCTATCTGTAAGGTGACTGGATCATGGGATGCTGTATTCACCTGTGAATTCATCCACTGATGGTTTCTTGTGCTGTTAGGAGGAGCGGCCTGCCCGTAGTGATAGTCACTTTGAAGTGTGACCTGCAAGATTGTCTCCCTTGTAGGCTGCACCTGACACCTCTCTCTTTGCTTCCTGGCTGCCATGAGATGAGCAGTTTCCTTTGCTACGTCCTTCCTCCACTGCAGTTGTTGCCTTGGAATGGCCAACCATGCACGGGGACTGAGGCCTCTAAAACTGTAGGCTGAAATAAACCCGTCCTCCTGTAAGTTCTGGCTGTTAGGTATTGTGTTCAGTGATGACAAAGTGACTAAGACAACTGGTTTAAGTAAAAGGTATTAATTCCTCAAATTTCTTTTAGTTTTTAAAAAATTTTGCAAATACATAAATTCCAAATTCTATGACACATTAGAGACATGGAATTTGGAGAATCAGTGAGTATCTATCTATGCCCAACCCCTTCTCAGAAGTTCACCCCTTTCCTGACAAACAACTGTCTCTCTTTCTACCCTGTCATTCATGTTGGGACCTTGTTATGTCATTATTTATGTGCATTTCATAAGAGGGATGCCCATCAATAGTCAGTCTTTTGTGCTTAGTCCATTTCACTGAACATTACTGACTTCAGATGGACCCATTTTCATTCATTAATTTGTACTTTTTAACGTGTGCACTATAAAATTTTTCAAAGAATATGTAAATAAGCTTGTACTTTTTTCAACAATCCTCTATTGTGGGCACTTTATGCCCACAATATAGTAAATGACACAGGCACAGGGTTTAGGTTACCTAGGTAGAACCTCCCTGTAGGATGGCACAGTGATCCACAGCAAGCTTCTTTCCATGAATCATGACATGGTCATATGTGAGCCTCTGGGTCAGTGAGCATGAGTTTAATGACTGTATCAACATACCAGTCACTGACTAAGTCATTGGGAATAGCAAGTGTATTCCCAGACAGAAACCCTTCCCACAGGCAAGAGATCAGGGATTACTGGGAGGCAGCTCTCTTTTTCAAAATAATGAGTTATACTACAGGTCACTGGATTAAAACAAAAGTAGTCTCAGAGTGTCCTAAGTACTCTATTACTCAAGTACACCCTATACCCAAGTACACAACTTTCATTTCCATCCTCCGGATCAGATTTCTTCATTCATTCCTTCACTCATCTGTTACTATTTGCACATGAGAATGAAAATTTGAAAATATTTCCAACTTTATTTTTATATCCTCTCGTTATGAGGCTTTGGAACCATTAAAGCACATCATGTTTTGGCTGACAATGTGTTGTGGTTTGGATCTGGAGTGTTCCCCAAAAGCCTCATGTACCTATGAATACTGTGTACTGTTGGGAGCTGGGGCCTGGCTGGAAGGGGCGGGGCTTGACCTGGATGGGTATACGCTGATTTTGCCCTTTCTCCTGCACTTGGCCCTGTTATACCAAGCCCTAAGGAGCTCTTTCTCTGGCTCCTCCATGTGGCTCTATTTCTAGCCACTCACCCATAAATGGACTATGATCTTCTGAAACTGAGCTAAGATGTGGATGTTGGGTATTCTGCCCCAGCGACGAGAAAGTGACTAAGACACTATGTGTCAACTCTAGGGTCTTACTGAGGCCAGGTGATTCATTCATTCTTTCCTTTACTTGGCCAGTATTTATTAGGACTTTATTATATATAAGCCATTTTTCCCCCACGGTAGAGATTAAGTAGGAAAATACACTCATGAAAGGGCATTATTTTTATTTTAGAACTCTTTGATGTACTAAGAGCGAGATTTGAGAGAGCTGACCCTAGGTCTTTATTTAAAGAAAGTCTTGGTTTGAGAGAAATATAAAGGGGAGGAAGCCTGAACATTCCAGTCCAAGTGAAATATGAGGGACAGAAGGTATTAGGGTTGGGCAGAGTCATTTACCAGTGTCCTCACTGAATCCTTACCCTCAGGGCACTGAGCCCCAGGAGGTTAGAGGTCTTATGTTTCAGAAACACTGGACAGTCATGGAGAGGCACTGGGTCGAGTGTGTAGGCTCTGGAGGCCCAGGGAGAATGTCAACCTTCGGCTGAAAGTGCTGGCTAATGCAGAAAGACAGTTGGGACATGGGAAGGTAGAAGACCTGTGGTAGTAGTGTCCTGGCTCCCCATAGTTTGTTCCTAAAGTGCAAGGGACCTGGAAGTGTCTTCATACTCAAGTGTGTAAATGCTTGGAGCTACAGAACAGACGTGGAGGATATGAACCTGGGGCACAGGGTCCTATGGTGGATCCCAAGCCACAGGACCTGTTTCATTTCTGAAGATATCAGTTCCAAGCATCCTTGAACCAGCCCTGTGCAGCAGAGCAGCACAAGCCAAGGGCACAGATGGCTAGCCCAGAATTGGTCCTTGTTGTCCCTTGTCTTCCAGCTCTGCTGGACTGAGGAGGTGAGTCAGAACTCTATGGAAGCAGGGAGCAAATGTTCCAGATTGAGGGGCTGAGTCAGCCCTCTGCAGGAGCAGAAAGAAAGTATGCCAGGTGCAGTCACACTCAAGCTCCTCAGCAAAAGTCTGAGTTATCCATATGAAGACATGGATGGCAATTTGGGTGGAAGAAAGCGCCAAGCAAAGGCTTACATGTGGAACAGGGAGCATCTGGATAACTGCAAGAAGTTGCACTAGCGGGAACACAGGTTCTTTGTAGGGTTAAAAAAGACAGCTTTGGGCTAAGGACCACAGTCATCTGATGTCTCAGAAACATAGAGTTTAACTCTATTGCCTTTTATTATCCTCAAAGTTCTTATATCAGGGCTGGGGACATAGCTTAGTGGTTAGAGTGCTTGCCTAGCAAACACAGGCCTTGGGTTCGATTCCCTAGCACCACATCAGCTGGGTGTGGTGGTGCACACCTGTGATCCTAGCACTGAGGAAGGTGAAGCAGAGGGATTGCTGTAAGTTCAAGGTCAGGGCTACAGAGTGAGTTCAGGACCAGCATGGACTGCAGAGCAAGACCCTGTCTCAAAACAAAACAAAATAAACACAGTTCTTACCTCACTGTGCTCTATAGACACAAACTAGGTCAAGAAAGGAGCAGTGTCCGCATGTCTACTTTAACTGCACTCCATCCTAGAGACAGCACTGCTAAAAAGACGGACAGACAGACAGACCAGGATTCTTTGCCTCCTCTGCTCCATAAGCTTCTTTTTGAGAGGCATGCAAAAGAAAGCACGTGTCCTCTTAGAAGAAAATCCCTTATTCTCCCCCAAAATAGAGGGATCACCTTTGATCATCCACAATGATAGCTGAGGATCAAGCTAGTGAATAGTAGGGGGAAAAAGCAATACATACTTCACTCACCTGAACTTGGATTTGGAAATCCGGTGGCTGAAAGAGAAAAAGGAGACATTACCAGAGGACAAACACTTTCTTCCATAAAAGGATATTCAACCATCCCAGAGGAGTTGGATGTTCCCCAAGGGTGCCAGTGATACATGCATGTTGGAAGGATGAGCAGGTGAATCAGAAGGTTTGAGAGAAAGAACCCTACCTGAGTAATTGAATGTGGAGGATGAGAGCAGGCCCGCCAGACATCTATAAATCTAAGTGTTAACAACGCTCCAAGTACAGCTGATTCCAGCTGAAAAGGGAGAATACCATGTCCCTGGGTGATGAGGACCTGCCCAGCAAGCTCAGTGAGGAAGAAAAGCTGTGAAGACTGGCACCTTGAGAGAAGCCACAGAGGCCAGGAAGGCCATCCCTGAAGCAGGCAGGACCCACTTGCAGACAGACCACCAGCACTGCACAGCAACGGGGCCTCAATGCTGTCTGCCAGGACCTGGCCAAAGCTGAATTATGAGTCAAAGTCAAATGAAACAAGTCAGTTGAAAATGAAAGGGGCACTATGTCCGCACCCAGGAGCTGCAAATGAGCCATACAGACAGCCATGGGTTCCGAGGAGAAATCTAGAATTCTGAGTCACATGTAGCCTGAAAGGTTGGGGGGGGGTGGTGGTTGTCTTTGGGAGATGCCCATGGCAAGTGTGCCAGTGACAGTGCCTTAAAGGTCATCCTATGGGAGGATGTTCCATCCAGAGACAGAAACTTTAGGGAGGCCTGGAACTAGCTGTGTGATACAGAAAGGAGTCCAGGGAGAACTAGCAGACAGAGGTAAGGAGAAGATGGCAACAGAGTGGCAGCAAATGAGAAGCAGCGAGGAAAGAGAGGAAGGGAGGGAAGGAGGGAGAGGGGGAAAGAAAGAGCAAGAACTTGTGACAATCCAAAGGCACGCATCTGCTCAGCTTCGGTGCTGAGAGAGCGTGGGAGACTGAGACTGTGTGTGGAATCGAGTCACAACACTCGGATGGATGAGCAGAAGGACAGTTCAAGTGAGAGCTGAAGTAACAAAGACCCGGGAAGAGAGTGGGAGACAGGGAAAAAGCAGAAGAGTCTGGGAGGCAACCGTTCCAAGCCTGGTTTGTTCCAGCCCAGCACAAAGTGAGCTGGATCATCCAGCAAGAAAACACCACCCCCCTTATCATTTTTTATTTAAAAAATTAAACCAGAAGATGTGACAGGTGGTAAAGCCATTGTGCATGTGATAGTTACATCTCTGGAGCCCTGAGAATCAGAGCCAAATGCCTTTACTACTGAGAATCACTACCAAATAACCTCTTCCCACCCCAAAGACTGCTGGCTAGGTGGGAGGGTTTAATCTCATGTTAGCACGGATTGTGGGAGGGGTCAGGAACCAAAGGTCACATTTTTATTTGGAAATACAATTTAATGGGGAAAACCACTGTTTTCTAGCTGCTAATGGGTGATGGGAAATCCAGGGTACTTTTTTCTCCAACAGGGCCATGCTGAGCTGGGGACTTGCATCTGGGCAGCTGCCTCTGTTGCTAAATACGAGCCAAGTGGGCAACTGTGGCCCGTAACCTTAAGACTCCAACTCCAAGTCTTGGCCTGGCCCTAGGCCTTCTTTCTTTCAGAATGTTTTCCTGTTATCTCTGGCATATCCTTTGAGGCAGACCACATGCTCTGTAAGTCTCCCTCAGACTCCATCCAAGTGAATCAGAAGTAAAGGTGGGTTCTTGGAAACTCACACATGGGTAGACCCACATCTGACTGCTCCTACTCCCCAAAGAGGTCATGTAGGCCACGGGCTCAGGCAGGGATCAAGGCTGGGGCTGACTGTGGCGAGGTGCTCCCCCACATACAGGCCACACACTGGCCATGGATCCTTGCCAGAAATCAGTACAACCTTCAGCAGGAGGAAATGAACAGGACTTCCTTTTCCTGACGTGCAAGCCTGGACTCAACACTTGAATTTCAGATGGGATTTTTTTTTCTTATTGCTGTTATCAAGAAATTGAGAGTATAATTTTTGGTTCCCTGGGCCCAACACATTCACCCCCTTTCCAGACTGTCATATTTTATAAGCAACTGGCAGAAAGGCTAGTACCCTGTCACACATCTGGGCTGGAAAAGAGCAGGTTCTGCTTGCATGGCATTTTGTGAAGTAGGTGTCAGGAACGCCAGGTCTTGGAGAAGCAGGCTCAGTACTCTCTAAATGCCTTGATTCCTCCATAGTCTGTGCACAGGGGAGGATAGCTAAAGGAATCCACTTAACGAGAACAGAGGAGCTCCTGCACTAGCCCTCTGGACCCTGGACGGCAGCCACTGGGGCATTCCTGGACAGCATACATGGGTGCTTTGTAGTCACAGCACTAGGGCTGCCTGGCCTATGGCAATGCCTTCCCTTACTGCACCTGAAAACCTCCAATTGCCAAGAGTTTCAGACCAGGAGACTTCCAGCATCTCCAGACTTCAGCAGGTATGTGAGATCTCTTGGTTTTTCCACTGTGATTCCACTGAGGCACAATACCCCTGGTGTTGCAGGTGGACTTGTGAAGAAGAGTGAGGAGGCAGAGGAAGCGAGTAATAAACACATGAGACTGTCAGAAACTCTGAGGGGTGGGCCTGAAGCCCACTTGCCCAAGATACTTTCCCTGACCAGGCCCAGACAAACTGCAAGTCTACAGTTTTCTTCCCTGATTTTGAGGTTCAAAATTAGTGACTAACCTAATATTCTAATTTTTGTCTAGTAAATCAACTTGACAAATATTTGAACTTCTTGGGAACTACTTATGTTTTTATTCTCTCTTCCCTTCTTTGAATATTGAGATGGGACTGGGTATGTTCAGGGTGGTATGGTTATAGACTTTTCTTTGAATACTGATTACCCCATATTTAGTAACTTCTACGTGAAACAGCATCTCCTTGGATTGTCTCCAATTTGCCTTTAATGTAAGTCAGTGGAACAGTCATTGTCCCCAGGGATACCCCTGATTCAATTTCCTGAGCGCCACATCTTCATCTTTCATAGATTCCAGCCTTTGCCCCTGCTTACCCTCTTCCAAGGCTGTTAGGCTAATGCCACACTTGATTTCTAGTGCTCACATGATGCAGTTCATTCCTGTGGGGCCCTCAAGGCAAGGAAGGCTACCGCACTACTATGGCTGGGCCTGAGTGCTTAATCCCGCACCTTGGCTCCCTGCACTGTCCATTCTTAGTGTCTTAGGTTGCAGAGTTCAGCAAACAAATATGTGGGGTTGTTCTGTGAGGCCAACTATACACTTGGGATGTCAGTCTGTACCCTGGCTTCAGTGCTGCCCAGTAACTTCTTGGTGACTTCTCAATGACACACCAAGTTTGAAGTTTTTTGCTCCTGTAACACCTGATTGTTTTCTCTGTGAGGAGATGATGGAGTGCTCAGTGTGACCCCACCCTGTCCCTCTGAATTAACGCCTGCTTCCGATTCCTAATGCAAACCACAGGGGCCTTGGGTGTGCCTTTTCTGCACTGTGGAAAGTTTCATCCATGTGATGCCTACACAGGAACTCTAGCTCTGAACACTAGACATGAGTGTGCTCTTCTTCGGGAGTGGCCCTAGGGGTGGCATCTGCCCCTGGCTCTAGCTAAAGCCCAATGAGAAATGGGTTGACCTCTGGCTGAGGCACAAGGCTGGTGGCAGGGGGCTGGGAGGAATGGGACTCGATCTCAAGACTCCTGGGCCCAGCAGTAGAGGCATCTTCTCCTTCTCATAATACTCAAGGTCTCCACCTGTATTTCTGATGTCAGTCTTCCTCATTTCATGGGTGATTTCTTTCTATAAGCACTCGTTTCTTCCCTGGCTTCCGTAACCTCTTCCTTTTTCACGCTTCTTGGCCTTAAACACTGCCCCAGTGGGGTCAAAACCAGTCCCCCACTGGCCCTTGCCATCTCCCTATCTCACTGTCCTGTCTTCTCTCCTCTTTCACCAGTGTGGCACATTCCCCCCTCTCGCTCACTGAGACGAATTCCCAAGCCTTGCACCCTCACAACCCTATGGGGCAGAGCTCCAGCACACACTGGCAGCCCACTCACTCTTTCTGTCTCCTTGTCTAGACTTTCAACCTGAGGACCATAATCTTACACACGGGTAGCCATCATGGTCTCATCACTCGTGTGCCTCACCCTTCCTCTTATCTTTCTAAATCCAACATGATGCTCAAAGGACACAGCACTAATAGGATATGGGGGCACACACTTGCTATTCCAGCTGCTCAGTAGGTCGAGGCAGGGGAATCACAAGTTGTAGGCCAACTTAGGTAATTTAGAAACACAGTAAGACGCTGTTTCAAAATAAAAAAGGAGGGGGGCTGGGGATGTAACTTAGTGCAAAGACCCTGGGCTCAATCTCTAGTACTAAAGGGGGGAAAAAATGCAGAACTGACTAAACTAATCTCCTTACTTAGCTCCATGTTCTTCAACACTTCATGACTTCTCATACTTATATCACAAAGGCCCAATTCATGATGGTGTCTGCAGGACACTCCTCTGCACCCTGCCTCCTGCGCTCTCTCTTCTCACACACACTTGGGCCATCCCCAGGGACCTGGGAATACACAGGTGCCTTATTCTATGCTCACCCTTTGTTTTATAGTTTGAGTGTTGTATCTTCAAAGAAGCATCCCCTAACCTGCCAGTCTAAATCAGGGACCTCTGTTCCTTACCTTGCATTGCAGTTTTATTTCCTTTTTAATATTTGTCCCGATTTACAGCTATCTGCTCATTTGTTTAGTGTCCTATTCACACTAGACCACCAGCTCCGACGAGGTGGGTGTCATTGTCCCTGCAGCTCTGGGTAACCAGAGGGAGCTTCTTCCCCTGCCTTCCAGGCTGTGGGCTGGCCTCCTAACATAGCATCCACCATTTCAGTTGCTTCCTTCTACTCTTTTGTGTATGTTCCCCAAGGTTCACCCCTGGGCTGCCGCCTTTGCTCCTCCATGAACAGCCTTGTCCTATGTCACTGGCAGCTTTGAGGACTTCAGGGTGTACCTTCTCACCTGCACTACCCCAGTGAATCTGCAGATCCTCCAGGCTGCCTCTGTTTCACAATTTTCTTCAGCTTCCTTGTGGCTATTCTCTTTCCCTTCACCACCTGCCTAGCCCACAGCTCCTCCCCACCAGAGTGTCACACTGGAGTTCTTACCCTTCTGCCCGACCGTCTCTCATGATCCAGGCCTTCCCACCATGCCTAAGCCTTCATCCTTTATTTAAAACCTTAAAAATGCTAGTCATTCACTGTCTTCTTGGGCCCCTGCTCTTTCTCCCACATGGAGAAATGGCAGAGTCTTTTCTCATCAATATCTGGGGTGAGGCGACGAAAGAGAGAAGTGGTGAAAGACCACAAATTATTGAGTGCATAGTAGGATGCTGGCACCATGACTGGGTATTTTCTAGGAGCCGTGTAGATGCTGCAATGTGAACAGGATCGACTGAGACCATTTCTGCAAAGCTCTCAGCTCACCAAGTTTTGCAGAAACAGAAGCGCCAGAACAGCGTGTCAGCTCCTGCCACAGGACATAATCATGATCTCTTTCCAACAGAGCCACATTCCTGAGGTGCATCATCAAGTGACTTCTCCATGCCGGTGTCTGGCCTCTCTGGTGTACAGCTTGAGCCCTAAAGCCAGGCTGCAGGATCTTCTCTCCAACCCTCCTTTATGTGTTCAGATAACAGAAAGGCCAAAGATGTATGGACTTGAAGTCTTCCTATAGCTTTGCCCAGAGCCACAGTCTGTGGCACACTTCTAGAAACTCAAGTGCATGTTTTGTACAATTCCAAAAGACAAAGAGGAAAAAGCTCAGGCTGCTCCTTAAAAATGTAATTAGCATCATATTTTAACACATTGTGACAATAATTACTTCCCGACAATGTTGAGAAATCTGCAGTGCAGACTCCCTGGTGCCTCTGTCAGAGTGAGTGATAATGGAGCCTCACATGCCCTAGAATCAGGCTGCTAGCTGAGTTGCTCTCAGCCCAGTTCCCCTTCCCTGACTTTGCCTAACAGGCCGTGCTTGAGGCTGCACTGATATGTTCAGGTTTCCCAGTAGCTTACCAGGGCTGGATCTGCCCAGATTACTGGGTCACATGGGAGAGTAGGAGTGCTGTTCCACTAAGGAAACATTTGAGAGGGTCCTGCTTTGGTCTGCATTTCTTTCTAGTCACCAGGGTGAGTTCATAGCTGCTATACCCAAGGCCATGGGAAAGCAGTCTCCTTCTCCCAAAGCCTCACATTCAAGATCAGTATGCCCTTCTGGACACTGGTAATCAAGCAGGTATTGCAATCCTCCTCCCTTAGCCTCCCAAGTGCTAGGATTACAGGTGTGTACTACCACATATCTCCACATATCTGTCTACCTTTTAGGGGTTAAAACATCTGTCCTCTTCATTTTTTGATAGTGAGGGAAGGAGTTTGCACAGGGACAGCTGGTTTTAGTCTCTAAGACTGCAATCACCCACATATGAACAGTTTCTTTGGATCTCAACTCCTGGCCCATCATACCTGCCCAGTTCAAGGCCAGAGTCAGGTCCCTGAGACCAGGGATTGGGATCTGATCCACGAAAGGAACAAACTGTCTAGGCCTGGACCCATGGGGGGAACCATCTCAACCTTGGTTAAACACAGGTGAAATTCTATCTACTCAAAGTGGCATTTCAGGTACCATTTTCCTTCATTAGAAGGACAACTCAGAGCTGCCAAAAAAAAAAAAAAAAAAAAAAAAAAAAAAAAAAAAAAAAAAAAAAAAAAAAAAAAAAAAAAAAAAAAAAAAAAAAAAAAAAGAGCCCACAAGTTCACCAAGCAGGTATGTATGTAGTTTCTTACCTGTTTGCTTTCTTCCAGGACATACTTATCATAATGAAGAGGGGAACCAGTTGGACCAGGAAAACTAGCCTGGTATCTCTTGTTAAAGAGGTGTAAGAAAATTGAAAGAAATAGACTTTAGACCCCCACCCCATAACATATACTCTCCATTTTTCCAATGTGATGAATATAATCTGGAACTCTACATACAGTCCCCCCCACTCCCCAAGAAGGAGGCCTGAATGGAAGCTTTGCTTCAGCTGTAAGGTACCAAGTCTCTGCCTCACAATCCCTTTCTTTCCTTGCACAGGTTGCAACTTGACACTTCAGACTCTGCTGCTAGCTCCAATCTCTGCCCCTCCAGTGATAAAGTGATGAGGCTACTTGTTGTGACTATAGGAGCCAGCTTCCCAGCCCACCCACTAGAACAGCCCCAGGGCCTGCAGCCAGGCTCCCTGCTATACCCTGGGAGTAGCCAGCACTGGGGTTCACCATTCCTACTCACGCCAGCCTTGCCCCGCAGCTCTCTCCCTCGATGTCACCTCCAGCCACATTTTCAGTGTTGACAGACTCGGTCTCACTTGTGGGCATGCTCACTGTAAGAAGCAAAGGGGTGGAGAGCACAGTATTGAGGGTGGAAGAGAAGGGAAGCAGGGTATTATTTCACAACATACACCATCCCAGACAAGCACTGGTCAGGAGGAAGGAGCCTGAGTACCTACAGCCCATCTTGGGAGTCTAGGCCTTGGCACTGCCTGGCCAGGCTCAGGAATTTCTTGTCTAGGAGAAACTTAGCTGCTGAGGACATTGTTAACTAGTAGGAAAGTGGCATGGAAGCTGGAAGTATGGTCACATCTGGGAATGACCATTGAGTCCCTCCTCTATCCTCAACTCTGTGGTCTCAGAAGAGCTGTATAACTTTCTACTGCATCTGCCATTCACCATAGAAAGAGGAGTTTGGACTTGGAAAAGACTTTATCACTGTTATTTCTTTCCACTCACCAACTCCTAAGGGGCTCTGTTCTCAGAGTTAGGGTCCTGTGGGTAGGTTAAAAGGGCATTTTTGCTGCCTGTGAACATTTCTGGACGGTCTTGAAACTTTCCCTTTCTCCTACAGGGCATGCTGGCTCCCAGTAGGTCATATCCAGCACTGTATCAGAAATGGCAAACTTGAAAAGAATGGCCACTACCAGAATTATATGCTGAGGTCCACTCAGCACAACAGATAAGAGGGATGGGAGCACCTACTTGTGGAATTCACAAAATCAAGTCTAAATGTGGCCTGAAAACAGCCTGCTGGGATTCCACCTCCCCCTCCAGCAATCTTGATATTCAAGTTGACCTGGGACATAAACAATTTATATCCACAAGAGTCAACTTGTCCAGGTAATGTCCAGCATCTTTACATGTTAGCAGTGGTTAGATTCTCAGAACCCAGTTTGGTAGTTAAGAAGCCATTTCTTTACCATTCTAAAAAAAGCCTAAGTCAAAGAATTCTTCATCATTTCTGTCAATCTTTTAAGGGAATACTAACTCCTTCGTCTTGCCTATGTTTGTTTGCTCTTTAGGATGGCCTGGTTCAGCTTTGCTGCTGGAATGGAACTCTCCATCTGGTATTTAAAAAGAGAAAGAAAAAGAAAAGAAAAGAAAAAAAAAAAAAACACTAGCCCTCAGCAGCCTTGCAACTGGTGAAGATATGGCATCAGGGAACATGGGGTTGCCACATCCAAGAAAAGACATCTACTGTTTGTATAGATAATGCTGATAGATGTGGACTTTCTCTGTTTCATTCCTTTTGGATGAAGATAAGCCAGGCAGATGGGTAGAGACTCATTTCAAAAGCCTGGAAGATAAAAACAGGAAGCCCAGGACTTTCTATAAGTTTGACTGTGAGATGGAAAAGACTGCTTCAGCCTAAAATTTCTTGTTAATAAAGCTGGGTAAGAGGAAATCTCATCATAGATATTTAGGGCTGGACTGGATTTTCTAAGCTACCCTTCACTTCATAGGAGCAGAAAGGGAGGCTACGAACGGGGATGCGATGGCCAAGGTCACGTGTATTTAGGGGAGCATTGGGACTAGGGCACAAATGTGATGGTCCCTATACCTCACACATCATGGCTGCCCCAGTGTTGAATAGCTCCCCATTCTGCACCCTGAGATAAGACAGTGAAGAGTAAAGGGCAAGGAACAGTCTAAACAGTACAGCTGACTTCCACAGCATTTATATCACTCTGAGAAAGCTAATAGGACCAGGCTTTAGAGATGGTTTAAAACGGAAAAGAGGCACTTCAGAGACTGTAAGGGTCCTTGCCCAACCCCTGTGAAAGAGGAAGTCATAAAACTGAAGAGGCCAGGCTTCACTCACTCTATCTCTAGCTACCTCTAACCTCTGGTTCATTTAACTCTCCAGACAGGATTTTTGGAAGGGCTACGCTTCATGTAGAAAGCCACCTGACTTTGTGAGAATGAAGTACTGTGGTAGTAGTAGTGTTAGACTCAGAAAGATGACAAAATTATGTGTTTTTTAAATTAAGGCACTGCCTGTACTAGTGTCAAGTTTGCTTTCACAGTGACCTTGATGTTGGCCAGCATGATGACTGTCACACCTGCTGACTTAATATACAGGAAAAGATGATGAGGCAGTGGCTTTGAGGGGGACAAGTTACCATACCCTCACAGAACACAGGTATACACAAACACACCCACATGCACATGTATACGAGGTGGCACACTCACACAGACAACCACCACATCACAACCTTCAAGGAAAACACCCTCCCATCCAGTTCAGTAAGTACCAACGCATACTGGCACACAGAGAGCTCAGAGGACATTACCATGGGTTTCTGTGGAGTGACTAAACCAAGCAAACTTCCCCTTCTTCTGCTCAAGCAAGCCCGCTGGAGTGCTTCCTTTCACAGACAAGATGGTCAATGTCAAGAACCAGGAACAAGACATCAATAGAGAACATACAGTCAGCCATGGGCAAAAGAAACAAGGAACTCAGTGTTCACATTACAGCATCCATTTTCATCTCCACAAATTAACAAAAAAGTAAAAAGCAATAAATGGAAACATAAAAAAAAATAATAGAACCAATATCCCAAATCACAACACAAAACAGGAGATGGAACAAATGATATACTCCAGGAGAAGCTTTGGTTTATGCTGGCAAATCTGGTTAGAGACTCTGAGGAGAGGGCTTCTTGGAAGGGGCTGTCACTCACTCTTGCTGCCTTTTTAGGGAAGTGTCCCTTTCACAGTTTCCAGCACAGGAGCTGGTAAATCCAACAGAAGCACTGGCAACTACCATTCTCTACCCTACATGGGACCACACTGCAAAAGTGCCCCCAGCCCAGGAGGGGATGCAAGGGCTTCCTTGCCACTTACAACGGGGTGATACACCCATCAGCGGCAGAACAACCCACTGCCCCACGGTCCCTTCATGCAGTTCCTTCCACTGAAGGTCCATCAAATGCCTCAGTTCTGATTCTTTCCAAAACAGTTTGTGTATTTGCGCTATTTCTTTTCAAAAATGTTATTATTCTTTGAGCAATATTACTCAGTTTATATACTTTCTGAACGTATAGCAGTATTTCATGTTTTGTTTTCTTTTTAAGACAGACAATCTGAGCCTGCTTTAGGTGTAGAATAGCTAAACTACTGTTGGTATCTACCTTTATTCAGTGTAAGTAGACAAAGTAGATGCTGAGTTGCCTGTCTCTGGACGTTCTTTTGAGGAAGCTTTGAGGAACTGAGGGAGAAGAATCCTGAATGCTGCTGTTAGGCCTGGGCTGTGGCTAGAAAGGAGGGATTAAAGGAGAGGGAAAGATACCACTATTACAAGGGAAGGGGTATCTGCATTTTGAATGACCTGGAGTGCTGGATGTCCAGGGCCTCAACTAAGTCCCCAGAAAGAGAGTTTTCATCCTTCATTTGATAAAACTAGCACTGATGCCCTCTGAAAGGTCACAGTGGAAGGTGTTAGGAATAGTGATATGTGTGACATGGTCACAAATTATTTTAAGAGGTGGCAATAAAAGGAAGCGGAAAAGAAGCCACTGTTCCTTCTGGGGTGAGGGACAGGAAAGTGGATCTACCCACTGTGGGAAAGAATGGGAAAGAAAGGCCAGTCCACATAGTAGGGTTCTGGGTTCTCTTTCCTTCACTCTCTTCTCCTAGAACTTGGACTGTGTCCAATGACCTTCTTGGACTACTCCCCCCTGGTGGGAATACTGAAGATTGGCCTGTGTCAGGAAGTGGTCAGACCTATGGAAGGGGTCATGTCTCAGACATACTCATTTTAAAGACACAAGGTGTGGAATAAACAAACTTCACAATCAATACGGTAGCATTTTTTGAAAAGTCTCACAAATCCTACATGAGGTATCCCTCAGAGTTGGAAGAGGTGAGTAATTTTGTTTAAATTTCTAGCCTAGAGGGAAGTTTGTCTCAGTTTGTGGTGACGAGTCCCAAATGCGACCTCCAGTAAGGAGCGCCTAGTGTTGCTAAAAGCAGTCTCCAAATGGTGGGTCTACTGCAGGCTGGCCAAGGTATACACAATCATGTTTTTCTTTGAAAGAAATTAGGTCTCATTTGGCCCTCACAATGCCAACATGGCACAATAAAATTCTCCAAATGTGGCCAAACCCACCAGCATGAATTTAAAAAAAAAGTCCAGAATGTGAGCTTTGATTAAAAAAAAGGGGCCATTAGAGTAGTTGAGAAATAAAACCACAAAGATAATTGTAACATGTTCTTAGGTACTCCTTACTCTTTTTTCTAGCTCCCACCTTCCTTCCCATTCCTCAGATGGAGGGAGGCAGAGAACTGTCTACCTATGCAATTTCAAGCTGCCCTATCTCAGGCCTTCCTGTGCCTCATGACTGACAGAGAGGCATTATTGCAAAGCTCACTGTGAGAGAATGAGGGATGGATCTGAGGAGAAAAAAAAAATTGCCTCATTCTGAAAGCTTCTGTCACCCAAATAGCTCTGACATTGTCCCACAGATGGAGCTTTTCCAAGTCCTCATGTGACACTCACCAGGACGTGTGGCCTCTCCTGAGACTTGTTCAGAGAAATGCCCAGTGTTTACTTGGCCACATGGCTGGTGTCTTACTATCCAAGTCACAGAACTCATCTGCCACCGCCTTGCTTTCACCTCCATCCTTGGGGAAAGAGCTGAGCATCACAACCAGGTAAGTGTCAAGGAGGCTGAAGGCACTTCTCACCCATCCCAACCTTCCTGGCAACTAGAGTCCTATAAGGAGCTCCGGCCCGTGGGAACTGGTTGCCTGGGCTTCTATGCACTTTTGGATGGAATGTGCCTTTGCTGCTTACTTGGCCAGAAGCCTATTTTATCATGTTTTACAGATGAATGGTATAACTAGTCCTAATATTCTCTAAGTGCTAATCAGAGTTCTGGTTAATGAGCAAAAGAATTCCTAATTTCCTGCCTCATTTATTCTAATCTGGAACAAGACTCCCCATAATTTGGCTATTGTATTGTAGGTTGGAATATGTGCCTCCTTGCCATCCAGAAATGCACAGGTTGAAACCCCTTCACCTTAGAATGTGGTTATATGTAGAGCCAACTCTTTAAAGAGGTAATTAAGTTAAAATGAGGTCATGAGGATGTGCCTTAATACATGACTGGTATCTTTAGAGTACATTTCTGGTACAAACAGACACACAGAGGAAAGACCATGTGAAGACACAGGGAGAAGAGAGCCATTCACAAGCCAAGGAAAGAGACCTGTCAAAGGAAAGCAACCTGGACAATACTTTGCTCTCAGACTTAATGCCTCCAGAACTGTGAAGAAATCTATTTCTGTTAATTCAATGGTGCTTTGTTATGCACCAGGAGCTTACTGAGATACTCTATTCACCTTTATTTCCTGCTGGTTCCTGAAAGAAATCAACTCTTCAACCAAGCCAAAATGCCTTCTTCATTGTCCCTTGAATGAGCCATCTTTATGCCAATTCTGGGCTCCTGTCCATGTGGCTTCTTCTATGACCATGCCTCCCATTGGAGTACCTGTTTACCTCCCCTCATGAATTTCAGGGTCCAAAAACCACAGCCCTTGAACTAAATCCAGCCTGTCACCTGTTTTTGAAAACACAGTTTTACTGATTGACAACCACTGTTGTGCCACCAGGAGCTGCTTCCACTCTATACAGCAGGGCTGAAGAGCTACCAGGGAGACCTGACAGGGCTTGCCTAACTTTCAGTATTTACTAGTTGACCTTCACAGCAAGATTTGCTGGTTTCTGGTCCATTTACTCCTGGAGCCCAGTTCTAGTCTGTGGTGGCTTCCAAACAGCTCACCGTCTGCTGCGTCCTTCCTTCTGATATATAGAACACTGGGATTCATGGGGATTTTAAGCAAAGGACTGGATTGACGTTTCTGCTTGATCCTCTCCCAGCTCAGTGACTCTGGGAAAATTATTTAACCTTTCTAGCCTAGGTTTCCGCACCTACAAAAAGAAGACTATAATCTTACTTTGGAGCTTCGAAAAATGGTAAGTCCCATAAATGTTTCTAATATTGCCAACTAAATTTAAACTGTTTCTTGAAAGTTTATTATTCACAAGTACTAGATTTATCCCTCTGACAAGGTGTAGGCTTTATCCTAGAGTCCTTTGGACCCCCTTTAGGAACCTGTGGAGCTGTAACAATAACACTTTGGGTCTTCGTGGAGTTTTAGGGGTACACTGGTGTGGCTGTGGTGGCCATCATCACTCCTAGTCCTGCCTCTAGGAGGCTGATTTTTGGACCTTTGTACCTGGGGTCAGAGCATTCTCCTCTGCTGGGCTAGCCAATGGAAAGCTGCAGTGCTCTCTAGGCTGCCTTTGTCTTCCTGCCAAAGGCTTCTTGCTCACAGTATGGCTACATAGCTATGCTTTGACTTTGGAATCTGGTCCCTCTTCTACCTTCTGGCTAGGAGTGGTAAAAGATTCCCACAGTTGTTACCCTACAGTACTGCACTACTTACCCCTCATTGACTTTAACTCTGCTTGCATCTTTATCAAACTCTCCTGATATTACCCAGTTTGAAAGGTCTGCTCTCTGTAAGGACCCTGACAAACGGGTTCCATGGCACAGACAGGGGGGATGCTATTCTCCCTGCTGACTGTAAGCTGAGGTTAGTGCCCATGGTAACAGCTCATACATAGCAGGAACTGACTGGGCTTGGTATCAGAGCCTTCTTGCCACATAAAGCAACCTCTGGAACAGCTTTGTCCAAGTCTGTGTTTGCAGGGTGAATGATGGTGATGCAGGGCACAATGACAGGAATATATGGGCCCTGGGTAGGATGGAACTGGACTTTCTGGTTACTGCCCTAAGAGACTCATGGGAGGACCTACAGCATATTCCAGCTAGTTTACCTTTCTCATGCTAAACAAATACAAATATTAGTCCTCAGTGCCTTTCTACAGCATGGCAGATCAGGCCTTGACCATAGGTATGTCACAATGACGAATGACAAAGCTCTTTGCAGGTCCTTTTCTCGCTCCGAGCCAGGAATCTCCCTAGAACTATGAAGCTAGGAAATACCAAGGGCAGTCCTTATTCAGCCTGGCCACTGAACAGCTCCAAGCAACTAACAATGTTGGGTCTCATTTCATCATCTCTCAACGTTAACTGAACAAACCGTAAGGAACTGAGGGGTGGGGTAGGGAAAGGCTGTAGAAAACCAGAAAAAAAGTTAAGAGCAAGAGAGAAAGAGAAGAGGGAAAGCAAAAGGTATCCAGACCATGGAAGCCTTTCTGACTTCACAAAGGTTCACAGAGAAATCTACCACCTGCTTCCAGAATCTTCATCATTTCCTGTCAGCACAGGCCCAGTTTGGCTACTTCTATATAAGCAATTAAAACTCGGTTGATTTTAAGCCATTGGGAAGTAAATATAAAACAGCATTAAATATTAAGAAACCAAACAAAGTAGCCTTATTAAAAAGGCACAATATAAGCATGCTATGCCAGTAGTATAATTATTATTACTGCTATAAACTGGAAGGAGGCAGCTATAATCCAAAGAAGAAAAGCAAGGTTGTTGTGATCTCAGCAGGCTATAAATGTCCAGTGCCTCCAAGCAGAACATTTCCCTCCACCATGGCAGAACCATGGAGTTGGGCCACATCTGGTATGTCTGCAGGTTTGCAGAAGGCAAGGAGAGGGGAGGGGGTGGGGAAGGGAGATCAGTTGCATCAAACATCTAGATTTGGGCAACTGTCCCTCATCTTCCTTCCAACAGCAGCCCATCTTCTCCATGGGTAGACAGGGGCAACATGGGCCATTCTCAGGCCACACAGGAGGAGTCAGATATTCAAGTTGAAAACACAGCCACTGCCTATTAGGGATGGGACAGGGTTCTCTGGGACAGAGCTATGGTGGCCTTTCTGCTTAGAGTTCCTTTGAAGTTATGATGCTTTTAGGTACAAATTCCCTTTATGTTTAGTAGTCAATGGTCACTCATGTGGTATGATAGGTCCTATCTAATTGCTTTCTAATCTATCTCAGTGATGTCTAATGGTCACTCCTAGGTTAAAGCCTTGACCCCTCCAAGTACATAACAGCAGATTAGTCATTTCCATCTTAGAAATAATAACACCGGTCCTGTATTTTGATCCCTCACTATGTGCTAGCTACTCTTTCACATACTTTATAGGCATCTACTGACTTACTTGCCCACTTTATAGATTAAAAAACTGAGGCTTACAGAATTCAGTCATTTGTTAAAAGTAAACAGCTATTAAGATCTAGGGTTTGAACCTGGCCAGACCTGATGCCAAGTCCATCTTTTAGCTAATATTGTACTGGATACATTTATGATCCCCTTCCCTAATCATGAGGATTGGTATTGAGGAGGTGCTGCCTAGGCTACTGTAAGGAGAAGGTCAGGAAGGACAACAAGCAAAGTTGATAGTCCTGCACAGCACCTCCTGCCAGCCAATGCTGGGCAGGCAGAGAGAAGCAGGACAGACAACAGCATGCTCAGAGCATCAGCTCTGGAGCCTGAATCCTGTTGTTTTGCTTGAACCAGGCTCAGATGGCCTTGGCTATGCAGCTTCTTTCATTTGTGGCTCAGTTACCTCATTCGTAAAGTGGAGATCTTAACCTGCATTGCAGACTTGTAAGAGGTCTGTAAGGTGGTTGGCCAGCTCTTCTTTTTATAGGTGAGACTGTTAAAGTCCAGAGAGGGTCACTGATTTGCTAGAGGCCACACAGCTAATCAGTGGCAGAGGTTCTGGGCCTCTTTCTGCCATCCAGGGCTGGCAGTTGTGACATTTGTCATTGATGCACACCACGAAGAGGCTGCAAGCTCAGTTTATTCAGAAGGTATCAGAGTAAGCAAACAGCATGCCTCTGCCTGACCTGGAGCCCAAGAGTTCCACTGTGTACCATACCTTTCTCTTCATTTTTGCATAGCCTTGTGAGTTCATGAGCTACTCTCACAATCTCTTCTTTTGGGGCTCTTTCTGCACTTCACTGCTTTCTTCTGCTTAGGATAATGCTGACACATCAAGTTAGATATCCTGCAGGAGGCATCCAGGAGCCAAGCACTGCCTAGAAAAAAAGTGGGGACCCCAGAGGGACAACATGTAGCGAGGAACAGAAGTTCTCCAGAAGAGTCTCGGCCTTGTCTTCCTTCCAGTGTGCAAGCAAACTGTTGCCTCCACTTCTGTATTGGTTCCACTAATGGAATTTATGTCAAACGAGTCATTTTAGTTCCAACCCCAACCTTGATGCCTTGTAAGTTCATGAATGAGTTTATGGGCAGTTGTCAAAAGGCTGCCCTCCTGACACCGCCTGCTAGAGGCCCACAGTAAAGATGTTCCTCCTTCTTGCCCTGGTGTGGATGGAATCCGTAGTCTACCTGGCGACCTTCGTGACCTGTGCTGTTCATGGAGCAGGCTGGTCTCTGGCAGTTCTTCCCCTTTGGGCAACAAATCAAGGAGGCAAAGCTTCCCCTTCTTCTTTGGGTGAGTCAGTCTTGTACAACAGAGGTTCAGTGCTGGAACCATGTTGGAGCTGGGGCAGCCAAAGATACATTCTGGGATTATGAAGGCCTTACTGCAGAAATCATATTCTGTGATTTACAGAGGTCAGCAGAAAGGCTGAATTTAGAAAAGAAATGTTAGAAAACTTTACAAGTGTCTCCTGAAACCTGAAGTTGTCTCACAGGGACAGAAGATGCCACCTTTCCACAGCAGTTCTAGCATGCGCTAGAAGAAAGATGGGCAAGAACATTCTGTCCCAGTGAAACAAACATACCACTTGCTGGTGGGCTCTAGGGAGATTCCTAAGGGTTTTTTTTTTTTTTTTTGCCTTTGAGCATCACACAAAAGCAATGTTATGAGCTGATGAAATGGAGTTCTTTTTGTGTGGTATGGGGGGATCTGGGCTGACAGATGATAGGCCACTGCTTCAGTCACATTTTTGTCACCTACCACACAGAATCATCAGCAGCCTCCCTAGGCCCTTTATTGTTTGGCCTCATTCTAGCTATCCAGCATCACTTTCTGTTTTTTTTGACATTTATTCCTGATTGAAGCACAGGGCCGTATTCCCTCTTCCTGTAGGTCTCATCCACCTATCAGTGTCCTTCCTTTCCCCGAATCTATGCCTTGTGCAGCTTGGTCTACACTGGTGCCATGTGATGGAGGGCCTAATGCACACAGCAGCTTCCTGAGGCCATGCATCTGTGTTTGCGCCTTTGCTCGGCTACTGCTAGTAACAGTTCTCTCAGCTCCCACAGAGACATGAGTCTTCTCACAAGCCCAGCCCTGCTGCTATCAGAAGCCTTCTTGATCCACACAGGAACTACCTTTCTCATAAGACACTGACTACCATGGCCTGCCACTGTGTACTCAGAGGCATTTTCATTTTTGTTTATTACCAAAGAAAAGAGTACAACAGCATTCTCTAGAGATTCTTCATTTACTGCTCACAACAAGCAGAGCAGAGATAGTCAGGGACTGTGTATCTACCCACAATATTAGATGGGGAAACTGAGGCTTGAATGAGAGGGACCTTAGCAGGCATGCCTGCTCTGTCCTGGATCATGGCAGTGTCCACAGCCTCCTGCACTATGCTGGCTTACCCAAGCACAGCTCCCCGGCCGCACTGGCATAGGCTGCTTTCCCCATCTGTCCTGACACTTCTTCTACAGAGCCTGTGCTGCCCACGCTGAGCAGCTCCACGCTGTCCTCTCCAGGAGCTAGATGGAGAAGTCCCCAGTCTGGAAGCTGCAGCACAAACACAGGTGAGTGCCAGGCACACACACCTTTGGCTCCCTTTGCCTCCCTCCTCACTCCTGGGATTGAGCATGAACATGTCTGGGGTGGGACCTAGTCGATGTCCTCTACCATCTCATCATTTCTTCAGAGCTGGGACTAGGACACTCACATTCAGCTACTCAATTGGCCAGCTCCTTCCTCCTTCCTTGGTGCTTTACAAATATGGTTGGTATGGGGCTACCAGTGAGCAGTGGCTGCTCACGCCTGCAGCACTGGGGGCAACACTCAGGCAAGGCTGAGAAATACAAACCAAGCAAACCAAATGTCAAGAAGCACAGATCGGTTTTCATGGGACAGTGCCACTTTCACGGCTTGCAGCACAGCTTTGCCCTCCAGATCATTAGGCTAGAGACCAAGGATCTGGATCAAAAGTCTCATCCTTCCTTCAGCCTGCTCTCTCTTCCCTTCTGGAAGTTTTCTGCCATTTCTCAGGAGAGCGGGGCTTGCTGCAATGGCTGACTGTTCTTTCTTTAGAGGATAGAAGTGGTTTTTTGAAACCCAGAGAACAGGGACCACTGTCTTCAACAGGCAAAGGCCTGGGGGCACTATCAGGGAGCAGGAATACTAATGATCTAAAAGCCTTTCACTGGCTGGTTGACCTTGGCTTCTCACACCTGGATGCTGGTGTCCTGCTACCTCTCAGGTAGCTATCTTCCCTGCAACGGAGGCTGGGAGTCAATAAGGATTTATGCTGTAAGCCCAGGAAACCCAAAATGAAGAAGACAACTTCGAGTTTCTAGTTTGGGGATAGATTCCTGACAGGCTCTTTGTAAGGGTTCACTTAGTGGGACATACAGGTGTTGGTGACTGGTGCAACCAGAGCATGAGATACTGGGCAGATTTAAGCAATTTTAATGTCTTTGTTTCTTGCAATAATAGTAACTATCTGCATAGTTCGCTAAAAGAAAGATGTGAAGGCTAGGTATTTATCAGATTTGGGGAAAGGAGGAAACAATGGCTTTCTCTTTTTTCTCCCCACTTAGGGAGATGAAGCCATGTTGTATTGCCTAGTCTGACTTTGAACTCCTGGGCTCACGTGACCCTCCTGTCTCAATTTTCCAAGTAACTGAAACTATTGTCACAAGTTACCACATCTAGTCTTTTAAGCTTAATCATATCATGGGGGAGCAGCAGGCCTCCTTGCAGATGTCAGAGCCCTAGTGTAGCCAAGAGGTGGAAACACAAAGAAACAGAGAGAGCTCCTAAGATCTGTTCCCTGGAGCTAGAAGCACAGTTTCTAGCCTCTTCCTCCAGGTCCACTAACTGTTTGGGTGGAGTGGTGGAGGGACATTAACCAGTTTAGCAGTTGTTTCCCTTCTGGGTTTACTGCAACATCAAGCAAAAGAAGGTGAGAAACACTTTTGTGCAGTAGCACACTCCATAGCAGAACCATGAGATGAGAGGGAGACTGGAGACAGCAAAGCAATTAGCATGGGTAATGAATCACACAAGGACAATTAACATTCACTTAGGGCATTTCAGACCAAGGTGGAGAAGTTTAATAGCTATAGATGTCAGTGCCAGAGAAGGAACAATTCCTCAGCATCTGAAGGTGCACCAAAATGGAAGAGTTTCTTGGGCAATGGTAAGTCACCCAGCACCTTGGCCAGCTTTTGAGAAGTGGAAGAGGAGGAGTTTCTTATGTACAGGGAGCGTGGGGAGATGGAGAGAGATCCTGGGACACTTAGCAACACTGAAACTCTCCTGTTCAGTGACTTCAAGGCCAAGACAAAAGCAGTCAGGATATTAGCTCTGGGAAGATAGGAGTCAACCATGGACACTGAAGTGAGAAAGACTGAGCTCCTGAGCAGTGGGTCCTTCCCCCTAAAACCATCTGCTGCCCCATCATAAGGGGCCAGTGACTGTCTACAAATGAGACTGTCCTATCCCCCAGGCCACCCATACATCCTTTCTGCAATTCAGGACTGAGGTAGGAGGAAAAGTAAGGACCAGTAAATAACAGGAGACTTGAGGCAACAATTAAGGTACTAAATAGAGCAAGGTGAGCTATGTCAAAGCACCTCAAAAGACTAACAGATAAAAGTCATTCTATTATCTGAAGAACTCATTTGTGTCTAACCTCATTTGCATTCTGATTTTGACCCCAATACCTCTGTGGGTTTTAGGCTCATAGCACTTAGTCTTAAGATCTTATGTGGTCAAAAATCCTCCCTCCTTGGCCAGTGAGTTGAGCCATGATTCCCAATAGTCCCCAATACCAGGTTCTCCCAATCTCAGGACCATAAGAGACCCTGTGTCTGTTCCTATACTAGCCCACTCCCATTCTGTGGAGTGAACTTTTCCTTTGATAAATTTCTGCCTCTCCTATTATTTCTGTGTCTCTTGTTCAAGCCTTTGTTTACAATCCCAAGAATCTGGATATGGACTTCAAGACCTCCATCTGGTAATAAAACTTCAAGAGAAAGATAGTGCCAGATGGGGCTTTGATGCATTATGCAGAAAACTGTAAATTGGGCATTATGTTTACTGATCAAGAAACTGAGACCAGAAAGAAAGGGTTACCTGAGATCACAGAGCTCAAAGTTGGAACTATGAAACAGGGCCTGGAAAACAGGTCTCCTGACTGCCTGTCTAAAGCTTCTTTCTTTCTCATAATTAGCCTTTGGATGCTGTAGGCAACCTTTTCCTTTGTGCTCACCTTTTTCTTCCTGCTTGATAAAAGAAGAAGAGGATGGATTTTGAAATTTGATGGCTATGCCCAAGTATAAGCCTGGGTAAAGCTGCTGTTAGTTAATCTAAAAATGGAGACAACTCACCATCTAGGAGGGCTAAGTGGAGATTAAAGATCTAGAAAGCAGTATGGAGAGCTCTCAAAAGACTGGAAATAAATATCCCCTTCGATCCAGCGACACCCCTCCTGGGAATATTTCCAAAAGAGGTCAGAACAACACATAACAGGGATATATGTATACCCATGTTCATAGCAGCACAACTAACAATAGCTAAAATATGGAAGTCACCAAAATACCCATCAACAGACCAGTGGATACGCATACTGTAGTATTTATACATAATGGATTACTATGCATCTATAAAGTACAAGAGCGTGGAGGCTTTCACAGGCAAATGGAAGATACCTGAGAACATCAGGCTTAGTGAAGTAAGTCAGAAGCAGAAGGTGAAACATCAAATGGTCTCTCTGATATGAGAGACCCAGAGCACAACTATCTCCTGGAACTTAAAGTGAAATACAAAGTGAGCCAGGGGGGTAGGGTGAGGAGGGAGGGAGATGTGGGTAGGGGGAGGGACAAAAGGAGAGTGGGAAAGCCCTTGTCCCCTTGACAAGATACGTAGGTGCACAATATGCTCAACTTCATTGTAAACCTTAAAATTTGCACTTATACATATCAATAAAATGGAGGAGAAAACAACTAAGAGGAGAAACTTAATAATTGCTCACATTCATAATATTCTACAATAATACAATCTGTGGGGGAGCACTGTGTATTTATTGAGTGATGCAAAAGCAAACAGAAGAATTTCAAGACCACCTGCTTTACATCCCAAAAGGTCAGCAAGAGTCTGAAAACTTCTTGGTGGATGGTGCATGTGTTTCAGGGCCAACCTCTCAGGATAGCCACAGGTAACTCTGTTCCTCCTGAAGCAATCTGCTTCCCTGATGTGTCTCATCCCATGGTGAAATATTCATGAAATTCCTATTGTGCGTTAATAACAACAAATCTAGGACATGAACCCTGTTCTGGAAGTACTTGATGGCTTAAGAAAAGACACTTTGTCAAAATCTTTTACAATGGATAATAATACATAAGCACAATTTAAAAGAAAATAACAACGTTTATCTTTTCATCGTGCCTCTCAAATTTCTTGTTTAAATCTTAAACTAAACCAAGGTCCTGGCAGAGATTCTGTTTCTGTCAGTCAGTATCTTACTGTCTGTCTGCTTCTCTCTCATAATGGAACTGAACTCAGGGCTTTTGCATTAGGCTGCATCTTCAGCCTGCCTGACTCACTGAGGCAGGGTCTTGCTAAATTGCCCCAGGCTGGACTTGAAATTACAATCCTCTTGCCTTAGCCTCCCAGAGTGCAGGATTACAGACATACAACACTGTACCCAGCTTTTGTTCTGCTCTCTGCCAGGTCAGAAATGTTGCTTGTGACAGCCTGGGCTTTGCAGTTGTCCATCTGGCCTGGCTTTGGCTACTCTAAGCATTAGGTTGGATACTGTTACAGATTTCTGCATTTTAACTAAAGAGTTTGTGCTTCTGTGAACCAGTGACACCAGTAACAGATTAATATGAGGCCTGACTCCAGTTTGGTTTTAAATAGATTATAGTCTAAACTTATTTTTCAATATGCAACAATTGAGTTACTCTAACGACAGTATCATCCCTCGCCACTGCCAGAGCAACATGTCGTTTCCATTAGGAGTAATGTTTCCTGCCCAGATTAAGACATGGAAAATAATTTTTGTTATCAACAATTCCCTTCAGTTTCGTTGATCTGATTAAATTTAGCAATGAAAAGAGGAATTTACAAATTAGATGCTGTTCTCTATTTATTACCAAAATGGTTGCTCTCCACTACATCCGTGAGATACGGTTGAGATCTCATTAAGTCTCAGCCTGAGATAACATTTACTCCATAAATCTCCATCACAGCCAGTGAATGAAATGAACATTATGCCAAAGACTACATAATGGATGAAATCAAATCTCTGTCCTCCTTGAAGGGAGTTGACCTTCAAACTTTAACTGTATTCAGTGTTCTGATTCTAAAGAAGCAACTAGGAATTTATTACTAGCACTCTTTCAACCATTTCCTGACTGCTATTCTTAGCTAGCTGGTGCTTTATTGAGACAGAATAAAATGAGGCCTATTCTCAACACTTCCTTGGAACTTACCTGAAGAGGAAGAGGGAGAAAAAGCAAGGACACAAATGCAAACATTGTAGATGAGGAAGTGCAAAAAAATGTTGACAGATAAGGAAAGGGAGATGAAATATTAATATGCATATCCAGTTCATTATATAGCTTCTGTTGGGCCAGACCTGTCCTAATCTGGGTTAAGACCAGACACAGTGACAAGACAAGCCCAACTCCTCTGCTCTCAGTAGCAGAATTCGAAGATTTTCTGAGCCAAGACCTTGCTCTTACCTATTTCCCGCCCCTTTTCCAACTCAGATTCATTGACTATGCACCAGGTTCTTGGTTGATGCTGGGAATACAAAAATCCCTATTTTAAAAATAGTACAACCAGGCAGATGATGTAAGATACATCAACAAGTAGATACAATAGATCATGTACAATAAAGATCACTGATTATTTCACAGGTATGGATGAGCATTTTGGAGCACAAAACAGAGGATGAAACACACTAGCCAAGAGGGCAGTGAAAGTCAGGAAGGAAGGCAGAAAGAGATGGCTACAATGGGTCTGGAGATAGATAGTGAGTCAGGTTCTCTATGTAGAGACTGGGACATACGCAGGGGTACACAGGATCTGTGGAAGAATCAAGTGCCCCTTGAGGCACAGGAATTTGGGGATGGCAGAATTTAGTTGACATCCCAATCTGGATTTCACCCAGACTCTAGAGCTAACTCATGTATATCCATGGAGAGGCTCAGACACAGAGCATCGGCACTGTAGAGGTGTTTGCATCTGTCTGGTATGACATCCTCATTCCACAAACAAGGGAACCTGGAGAGATGAATTGCTATTGAGCAGGCACTAGAAGGCAGGCTGGTTGTGTTTCTCAGTCTCCTATTCTTTCTACTAAAAGTGACAATTAGCCAGACCCCAGTTCTTGGCAGACTTGAGGAGAGAAAGATAGGGTCGTTAATCCTATTTTGGTGTATTCATTTAACCAAAAGGTATGGCTGGTGAATTAATAGAATAAATTAAGGAATTATGGAAATTATAAATTTTATATTGTCTCCCAAGTTCAAGAAGCACCACCATGGTTTTTACTGAATCTTGAGACTTTCTGATGGAAAGGTTGGGCATTCTGCCTTCTGGTGGCAAATGGCCCTCCAGTTTCCTTGCGGATACAGGAGTCTGAATAAGCTGTGGACCCTCTACCATTGACCTAACTTTCCATGCTGAGCAGACACCCTCCCTCGGGGGCTGCCTCTGCTGAACGTGGCAGACATCACATTCCTGGACCCAGCTGACTTCACTGAACCTAATAAGTATACGAGACTCTCGTTTGGGACGTTTTTGATAAGAAAGGGATCCTATGATTTCTTCTTGGCCCTGTGTCTGTTGTGTGTACATGGCTCAATACATGAACGTGAAAGCATGCTCACACAGATTTGTTATTTTCAGAGGATTTTGTTGAAATAGTAACTAGCCTGACAGCAGAATCATTATCAAATCTCATGACTCGCTGACAAGATCTAATGGTCGGACAGGCTGATCTGAAGCTTAAAATCGAGAAAGCAAACAAGGCTTTTTTCTCCCCAAAATTCAGTCTGTCAACCATGTAATTAAGGCCTTTTACTTCATCAAGTTGGCCCAGCACAGCTGCAATACTCCTGCAAAACCATGGCCCCCAGGAATCTTTGCCCACCCTTGGCTCAGTGTGCTGTGTTTCAGCATACAAATAGGCTCCAAACCAAACCTGAAGTCAAAGGGTCACAGACAGTTTTGCATTTGGTAAATAATTTTTGAGCCCAATTCAAGGAGAAGCCGGAGCTCCTCTGTTCAGACACTAAAAGTGTCAATATTCTGACTTTGGGGGAGGTAAAATAAAACAAAACCCTAAAGAAGCTTATCTGAATTCAAATACATATTTTTGGAAAGACTAAACTTTTAAATTTCTTTTATCAAAGCTCATCTGTTTAGAGGATCACTCTGCAGGTTTGGTTGGGGTACTTTTAGTCAAATTGATAAAATGAGTCTAAATGACAATGAATGCATATTTTTAGGACAGAATAATGAGCTAACCCTTTTTCTTCCTTCCCTTTTTCTCCCCATAGGCTGCCTGGAGACTAGATCTCCCATGCATTGTCTCCAATTCATTATGAGGATGGACGCCTGCGTGTTTTCACTACTGAAGGTCTTCCAGGTAGGTGAGACTTTGAGACTCAGAGTTCCTCATGCAAATAGTTTCCTGTTTGACCTGTCCTTGCCAGGGCAGTGGTTCTGTCACCACACGTATGGATCCTCCTGATGGAAGGGGGATTTATGGCTTTTCCACTCAACTCCAAGCTTAGTTACAAAGCCAGGTGTTTAAAAATGCACAAAATTGCTTGTTCTCCTTCAGAGGTCCCTGCCCAGCTCCCATTATTCATCTCTGGGCATGTCCTGTGATTTCCTAGAGGCAGTGTTGAAACCTGTAGGTAAATCTCCAAGAGAAACAAAATTGGAAGTGTCATCAAGAAAGTCTGACAGCCGGCAGGCCTGGAGCATAGCCCAGTCACCTGGCTTAGCTCCTGCAGCATGACACAGGTGAGAAGTGGCTGCAGGCCTGTGTTTCCACACCATGAATGAGGGACGGACACAGTGACCTGGGCACCTTCTGTCTCCTAGAGATTTATGACCTGTGATTTCCAAATTGTATTGGAACCACTCATGTGGCTAGAGAAGTAATTCAGGGCCTGGCACAGTGACATAAAGAGTTCATAATCCAAAACTGTACCATCTCTCCTCACCCTAGCCCAGCACTGCCACTGGCCCTCCGGTTAGAAGCATTCCACCCAACCCCCAGGGGACCACTCCTTTTATGCAGCAACTCCCATGAGCAGATTCTCTGTTGTTCCTGACCAGGCTGTAGTACCATATCTCTGTGTGGCTTCAACCACAAAGAGAAGACAGTGATTAACAGCCCAGTACTTATAGCAGGCATTATAGTTATTTAAGAGGACAGACCCTTTCCCACTATACAGGATCATAAATCTCCCCTGGAAATGCTGTGGATTTCACCAGAGGAGCACATATTTCCATGTGATGAAGTAATTTTGAGAGATGAGACATCAACGCCCTATGTTGGGGATTGTTACTTTTTTTTTTTTTTTTAAATAACCACTTAATCGTAAAGGTAGGGATTAAGTGAGCTAGGGTCACTTGGAATTCTGCATATGCACCTTTTAGGGTAAGGAACTATGGAGGCATGTTTAGTTATGAATAGAAAATAAACCTTGAGCAGCCAAGCTTCCATCAATAAACACACAGGCCTGACCAACTCCCAGAAGTATCTTTCTGAGGGGCATGTCACTTGGAGAAAAACACGAGGCAAATGCTGAGTGTCTACAGCCCCTGGATTTGAGTGGATGCAGGCTGTCGCTCCAACCTGCTCACCTAGGTCTTACTGAATCTGGGCCTGGGCTGTTTACTTCCAGTTTCTCTCTCCTGCCAAGCTGTTGTACAAAATCAGCACTGGGATTGAACCTTACCGTTTGTCTACTTCGATCTCTTCAGTGGCTCTCCTTTTCCATTTTCTTTCTCCTACTCAGAGTAAAGGCTGAAGATGAAGCCAATCTTCTTTTCTGGCCTAACTCTAAAGTCACTCCAAGCATGTGCATTTATTTTTCTTCTTTTTAAAACTATTGTGCTTCCATGTACCCAAAGTCTGCTCAGCTTGGAATGTCCTTTCTCAATACTTCAATCACACAAATGCTAAATCTGTGGCAGAGCCATGTCTTTGTGTGCACCAAACTCCAGCTCTTCTCTGAAGTTAGGTGGAACTGGTAACTTGTCCTGGAGAGACAATCTACTCCCAGGTCTGGCTTATAAGTCCTCCAGTACCTTCCACACTCTCCATTCTTTCTCAGCACCTCAGGAAGTCTATCCCAGGGTTATAGATCCCTGTTGTGAGTCCCCCTAGCACTGAGATGTCTGGGGTGATCGTAATGCTGAGTCCCTTGGTGCTATTGTTTGGATCTTCAGTGTCCCCCAAAAGCCTCACGTATTTGAAACTGTATTACTGGGAGGTAGGACCTGCTGGAAGAGGCAGGTGCTTAAGATTTGTCTTGGAAAGATTGTGTCAGTTTGTTGTAGGTAGAATGTCCTGGAAATAGTTTTCAGGTGTGTGTTGCTGAATCCAGGGCCAGGGAGTGAAGGAGGGGGGCCTACTATGGCTGGAGAGCCCACCTGGCATCTTGAAGTAACTAAATAAAGCAACAGTGTTATAGCTTCTTCCCTGGAAAGCTCCAGCCTTGCTCCAGTCTTCAGACCCTGGCTGGGCTCAGGCTTCACTTGGCTTCTGTCTGTAAAAGGGTGAGTAGCTTGTGAGCAGTTGTTCAGCCTCTGCCATGTGCCTCCACCTTTGCTGGCTGCCTATGAATAAACTGTGTGAAATCTTTTGAAATTGTGAGATAAATACATCTTTCCTCCCTTAAATTGTGGATGTTAGCTATTCTGTCACAGCAACAAATACAGCCAGTGATCATAATGCTGAGGTTTCTGGTTGATCATGATGCTGACTCTCAGGAGTGGTCATGACACCGAGACTCTCAGAGGTGGTCATGGTGCTGAAGTCTTGGGGTGATCACATTCCTAAGGGCTTGTAGCAACAATGCTGAGGTTCCTGCGTGATCATAATGCTGAAGGCTCAGGATAATAATGATACTGACGCTCCTTGGGTGATCATGATACTGATGTTCTCAGGGTGAATAGAAAGTTGAAGTTCTTGAGTTTCAGAGTCTCAGAGGTTCAGAGTTCACAGTTCTGTCATACTGGACAATCCTATGTCCTTGATGACAACACCTGTCCTATTCCTGTGGTGTCCAGGCAGCACAGTGGTGACTGGGAGGGGTAGAAAATCTATTTCAGGAATGTTTGGGTTGATCAATCCCCTCTTCTACTCAAGTCCAGAGGAGTCTGACCTGAAAAACTTCATGCTAGGCATATCATTGTTATACCTCCTTCCAAAAGAGAAGAGATTATCTCTACTATGCCAAATCAGTGGCTCTGGAACTCAGTTAACTTCTTCCCCTTGGACAAGAATATAGAACTTCCTTTCTTGCTTCAAACATATTCTAAGTGTGGGCAGTTTGTTCGTTCTTTATTTCTTCCTTCTTTTCTTCCACTCACCCTCCTCTCCCTTCTTTTGTTCTGGGATGGAATCCAGAACACATGCTAAACACACACCCTACCGCCAACCCCCGTCCAGAACCTCACCTATTCTTCTTAACTCAAACTCATGCTCCTTTCCATTATAAGACCAGTCTTTTCTATTACCTTCTCCTTTCCACATTTTTCTGTCCATCTTGGTTTACATATTGGCTGAGGGTGAGAATCAGGATACACAGGCTGCTCTGGCTGGGGGTTAGGAGCTCTATTCATCCCTGGTGGTGGGACCAGAGCAGTTATGACACCAAAAACACTAATGGGGAGACCTCGGTGAGGAGAATGGAGGTACAGAAGAGGATGACATGGAGCCATCAAAACTGAGCACAAGGCCAAGCCACCTCTGCAACTTACAAGGTGTATGACATAAACAAGTTAACTTTTCTGAATCGTAACTCTTCCCATGTACAAAACAGGACTACTAGTACCCAAGCAAGTTGTTCCTAGGAAAATGCAATGAGATCTTTGGTGCCTTTGTCTGTTTCCGGGCAAGGCAAAGATATGTCCTTTTCCTTGTTCCTGCTCATCCTGCTTTTGCCCTCTAGCCAAGAAGAGCTCACAGAAGGCTGGTCCATGTCAAGATATCTAACCTCAGACCCCCAAACTGATTCCATACTCGCTATGAAAGCATAACTACTCACACAAGAGAGCTATAAGGATGATTATGCTCCTTCTCCTTCAATCACCCAGCTTCAACTTAACGATCCACTATTTTAACTCCTTCTACCTGTCCTCCCAGGCCTTCTTCCTTGGCCCCTAAGTCACTTCTGCTCAAATTGCCAACCACAATACCATCTCTGTGGCCCTGCCTTGAGCCAGGCTATGATGAGACAAAGGATCAACTAGGTAAGGATGTAAGGCTATAAAGCCTCAGTTCTTTAGATCCAAAGAGGACTCAGTTCAATCTAATACGCTCTCTGAAGGAAACTTACATCCACAAACCCAGTTCCCGAATGCTGAGTGAAAGAAGATGGGAAGTGAATAGAGCACGTGCTTGGTCCATGAGAGCTTTTCCATCCTATTGAACCAGCTGTGGGGTGTGGAAGAGCCCTGCTGGTGCCTATGCGAGAAGCAGAGCTTGCGGGCACAGGCCGAAGGTACTCTTTACCAGTCTGGAGGGCTGAGAGGAGCTGGAAGGGTGAGGAGGGACAGCGCGTTCCAAACAGGAGGAGGAGAGATGAGTGAAGATCCAGAAAGAGGAAAGGAACACACAGTTTTGGAGAGCAGGGCGCAAACTGGTTTTGCTGCAGCAGGGAGTGAATGGTATGGTCAAAGCTATTGGCTATTTACAAATGAGAAATGTGCAGATATCGAGATGCTCAGGCTTTACTCTATAGCCAAGTAGAGAGAGTCAAGGCTTCTGAGCAAGAACAATATGATAGGCTCTGGAAATACTAATTTGGTTACATCACACAGGTTGTGAGGGAGTGGGGCTGGGAGGCAAGGGAAGAGATAGGAAAGAGAAAAGGGAGGGGGAGAGAGACATTTCTGGAGGGCATCAATAAGGCCTGGTCAGTCAGTTGACTGATGGTAGGAAATGGTAACTATGGAAGGATCACAGGAGGAGGAAAGATGAGAACCACAGAGAAGGAGGAAGGCTCTGTAGCTGACGTAACAGGGAAGATGGTGAGGATACTGAAGAGAAGGCTGAGAAGATGCTGGTTGGGTTCAGACATAGCTAGAATACAAAAGAATGCTCCCCTCAGGCACTGAAGCAGAAGAAGCCCTCCAAGCTCTGCCCTATGCCGAGACCTCAGAGTCACAGCTTGCTTGCTCTGCCCCTCGCTGGTGGGCTGGCTGGCCAGTAATCCCATGAAGATGTATAGCCTGGTGGTTCCCTTTTATGCTTGTGTCTCTCAGAACTCAGTGGTACCAGCACACTACCCAGCTCAGACCCTGCTGCTCCGTAGACCCTCCGTGCTAGCTCCATACTTATCTTGGTGTGAGTGCGAAGAGAATCAAGGAGAAGGAAGATGTCTAGGAGGGGCATGAGAAGCTCTCTTCTAGTACCTTCCTCAGTTGATTTTGACCACATTTTCCAGGATAAACGTACTTATTTATATTTTGAAGTTGTACTTATGAGTCTTTGGTTTGGGACAAACCCCTAAGGACAAAGCCCTGTGAGAGTTACTATCTGTCCAACCTGCTTCTTTCAGCTCCCTGTGATCTAATCATGGTACCCTGGGCTGTACAGGGGTGGGAGCTTCTTTCTACCTGAAGTAGCAGTTGCCTTCTTGGGAGACAGAGCCCTGTTACCTGAGGACTTGGAAGACCAGCCATGCACTTCTAGTCTGAGCTCATGCTGGTCACAGACAGGACATGAAACTCTGCTGGCTAAATGCTATATGGCCTTTACCTCTTACTCCTCCAGAAACACATAGCTGTCATTCAATGAGAGGATCATCATGGTTTCCTGATAGCTTCAAATTGGTGAGCTTTGTTCCAGGCTGGTGGGATCTGCTTTAAGAAATGCCAGGCAGTCCACAAAGTCTGGCTAATGCGAGGACTGCCCACTACTTCCTATGTATGGACACTTCTACTGCTCCTTGGGCTGAGCAACACACTGGACACACTGTGCTCCAAAGACTGGTATGCTACTTATGAAAATGCCTCCACCTACATCCTTATCAAGATAGAATCTCCCAGGGAGGGGCAGAATGGGATGCAAGTACATGGGGCCACCCAGGAGTATTCAGATAGTATCCCTATTTGTCACCATGTCCTCACTTCCTGATAACTGACACTGTCCCACTGCACTGATATGCCACCTCCCCTGACACTGTCTGCAGAGGGGTTGAGAGCAGACCTCCCTGATACTTTTCGAGAGTGGAGAGTGATTTAAGGCCACGGGAACGCAGATGTGTTTATTAAAGGCAATGGCTTGGACAGGAAGTAACTGATGATGCTCCAGGGAAGTTACTTCTGCCAGACAGAACACAGTACTTTAGTGATCGCCTGAGCTCACCTGTTCTACCAGATCAGGGTAAAGAGGAAGATGTTTCACCAAATGTATTCACAGCACTGTGTCCACTGGACTTATGGACATGATCCAGTCTCCTAGTCCTGGGCTATATCATATAGAATGGACACTGGATGAATTAAGGGCCCTCAAGGTTACCTGGCAAACATGAAGAGTTAGGTGGGACCATGCCCCAGGTGCTTTGGAGCAGAGGGAGCACCAGGGGGCACTTCTGCTTGAGGGCGTCTGAGAATGCTTCTGTCAGAGGCAATGGCATGTGATGGGCAGAGCTCTGGTGGGGAATCGGAAGGTCTGGGTTTGAATGTTAACTTCACCAACAACTAACCCAGGTGGCTGTTCCCACTTCAGGGTCTCCTTTCCTCACTTGACTTCTACAGCAACTTCTCAGAGATGCAGAGCTCTGGTTTAGACCCACTGTGAGTACAGGCAGGAAGGCAGAGGATCTCTGTCTAGTCAGCACAATAACGTCTGCTCTCAACAGGCAGTCATGGGGTCAGAGTGGCCAACAAAAGCATGATCATATATGCATTCACAGTGAGAAGAGAATCAAGGAGAAACATATGTGTCCCCCCACACACCAAGCTAGGTACTGCATGGGATTTTGTCTTCAGGAGCCTGATATGTGGCTACTCCTGGCCAGGAGCTATGTCCAAAGAAATGTTGACTGTATTACTAATCTTTTTTTTTTTAAAGAGCAAGTAACTGTGTACATCCCTCAACATAGCTATAATATAAATTGAAGATATCCAAAATACTGCTTGCCAACCACATGAGGCCTGCCTTCAGGGAAACCTGAGGCTCTCACATGCCATTACATTTCTACTTGTTGGTAAGACATTGTCCCTAACTCTGCAGGGCAGGCAGTAGCCATGTGGCTCTAGGGTTAGTGATGATTGTAAAAGTGGTTCCTGAGTCACATACCAAAACACCACTGGTGTAAATATTTAATCCTGCTTGTCTATGTGGAAAATTCAGTGTTTTGGTTCTACCGTCTGTCTGTCTTTTATATGCTCATCCACATAAATGTCTGTCTTAGACTGAAAGCTTTAGAAGGCTAGAATTGCATTTACATCATCTTAATAACGGGCGAGACACACACACACACACACACACACACTCCCATATGAATAGATATTCCCATATGAATAATTTTTTTTGTTCTTGATGAGGAAAAAGAAAAGCAGAAATTCCCATCTCATTCCTTACAGCTACTCCCCCTAATGTCATGTTCTCCATCACATTTAACACTGAATCACAAAAATAGAGCTGGGCGTCTATTGATGACAATAAACCCTGTGCAACGGAACACCTCTGCAACCGATGGTGCTTTCCAAAGGGATGCTCGTGTTCAATGGGCTTGGAGGGCGGAGAAGTCACCAGAATGCAGCACCCCTGCACTGCCCTCTTTTTCCTACAGACAAAAGAAGGGCTTGGGGACAGGGCCATGTTTCTGCTCCATGTGTGGCTATGGAGAGGTACATGCGGCACATAGGCCCTTTTCCTGCCTCTCTCCTCCCTTTTTGGCCTGAAATGGCCCTTGATTTCTTGTTCAGCTTTGTTGAAGGCTGTCTACAGATAGTTGTAATGGCCACTGCTCACATGGTCAGCTCACTGCTGACATGGCCACAAATGGGAACATGAGGAAGGGCTGGATTTTACCCACTGACTTCCTTAGAGCCACAACCACACTGGACCACATGAGTCTCTTCCTGTCCTCAGAGGCTGTGCCAACTGACCAGGAAGCCTGCAGAACAGTACCTGAAGCTATCCTAAGAAGAGCACAAAAACTCAGGATACTCTTGAAACGAGATCAATCTAACATCAAACTTTTGCCCCAGCACCTCCACAAATAGGCCTTGCGAAGCCAAAGGCAGTACTGCTCTGCTGAGTCCAGTGGTCAGTTCCTGTCCTCACATTGTAGGACTTCCTGGCAGCACTGGTAACCCTTTCTCTGCTTTCCTTCTAGCTCTCTACTCATATCTTTCATCTTCATTGTCCTCATCACCCCAATTTCAAACTCTGGCAGGGCCCTACTCTCAGCTTTTGAACCTCATCTCATACCTGTACATACTTCCTTCCTAGTGACCCCATCCAAACAGATTTAAATGTTTTTCATTTGTTGTAGATGTCCCAAAAGTGAAACTGAGTCACTGGTCATTCACCTGGACTGATTTCCCAGTTGACCACTCAACATCTCCACTTGCATGTCTCATAGATATTTTACACATAAAAGTCCAAGATAGCTTTCCTCATTGTGGTGGGTCGGGTTCCTCATGTTCCTATAGATATTGTGTATGATTGGGAGGTGGGGCCTGGCTGGGAGGGGTGGATGCCTGAGCTTGACCTGGAGGGGCGTGTGCTGGTTCCACCCTTCCTCTTTCTCTCTCTGTGCCACCATGCTGTGAGGATGTCTGTCTCCTGGGCAGCTATAGCTCTAGCTGTGGCCCCACCATGTGATTCCACCATTTCTGGCCACCCACCCATGCATGGACTGAGACCTTCTGAAACTGTAAGTTACAAAAAAAATCTTTCTTTTCTCTGTAAGTTGTGGATATTGGGTATTCAGTCACAGCAATGAAAAAGTAACTAAGACACTCATTTTCCTCCCTCACATCTATCTGGCTCATTTTTTCTTACATATCCCTGACTTTTCTCTCTGAAATCCCATATCTGACATACTAGCAAATATGTTACCCTGAACTCTGGCTTTTTCTCTACCATATTGCCTAGATAAGGCAACAATGATGCATAAGGCAGCAGCCTTTGGACTGGACCCCTGCCCTCGCCAGCATCCACCCCATTCGGCATGTGGCAGCCAGAGGGATCCTGCTGAATGCATGTCAGATGGCATGTGTCTCTGCTCAAAACCTCCTGTGGTCACATGGCGTGCTTTCAGCTACCATACAGGTTCTCACAGTGAAGTGATCTTCTCCTCAGTTCCCTTGTGCCCTGTTTCCCACCTCTCCATGGACCTCTTTCCTGTCCTTCCATTAGCCCCTCTTTGTGATCAGACACATCAGCCACCCTGAGGCCTCAAGGCTTTCTTGCTGGCCTTCCCTCTGCCTGGGATGCTCCTTTCCAAATACCCGATGCTTCCTTTCCTTGCTGCCTTCAAATCTTGATTCAGAGGCTCCCTTCTCAGCAAGCTATTCCCTGGCCACGCCATCTAGCACAGCAGTCTCTCAGCACCTCCATACCCTGTTCTCTGTTCCACCTTTCTCCATGGTACTTACCACACTCTGATACACTAATTTACACCCGTGTCTCCACTACAGAATGAATTTCACAAGGAAAGAGGTTTTTAGCTATTTTGTTCATTGCTATATCATTAGTGTTTAGAACAGTGCCTGGAAGACTAGACCTGGATGGGCAGATGGATGAACTAGAGTCTATGTTATATATTAAATATTAATGTATATATTAAATGTTAATACATAATATATATGTATAACTTATACAATTATGCCAATATTACACAGATTATACCCAATACTAAATATTATTATTTAATATATTATATATATTATATGCATAATTTACTGGCCCCTTCATCCTCTCCACTTATGTAGAGAAATGACTCCTACTATTTGATTCTTCTCTGTTATCTTCCAGCCCATTCCTTCTACTTCCTCACCAGCTTCATAGCTTTTCCTAGAAAAGTTGAGTAACTGGGCACCACTTAGGTGTGCCTAGCTACTAAGCAATGAGGTGTCACCAAGTCAACCCTGGACTCAGCTGGCTTTATCTTCCTAGTCTCTGACACCACTGGCACCTGCAATGTGTTGATAAACATGTTGTGTGGGGTAAAAGCAGCATCGCTAGAGACATAATAAAGTCATCATACCTTTTTCTTTGAAAGACTAATTTATTTTTGAGTTGAAAAAAACTGGCAAATAATACCATATGGTAATCTTTTAAACTTTCAAAGGTTAAGATACCACACTAATTAAAACTCACATGTAATTTGTAGCAGCATTTTCCCCCTCACATTTGTTCCAAAGGGCAAACAATGATGTTCTGAGAAGAAGAATATAGTTTCCAAGCCACAGACTTGCCTTTTCTGTAAGTCTGCCATGCCTCCATCTCTTAGTAACTAAATCACAACTCTGCTTCTAATTGGACTTCCCAATAGACCAGTCATTTGCACTCTGTTTCTGGTTCTCCTCCTAAGTGTCACATTCTATTTCCACATGCGTATCTACCTGACTTTCCATACCTTGTTTTTTGTACCTTTACTCTCTTGCCTTACCTGCTCAAAGTGTCCCAGACGCATTTTTACTCAAGAAGGAGCCATATTCTCATTCCAGTGCTCCTAGGACATACTGGCTGAAGACAAGAAGAAGGCCCCACAGGCTTCTCCAATCATCAGGAAGCAGCAGCAGGGGAAAGGTACGAGTCTCCAGAGCCTGATCTCATCTACTTTGGGCCATGGATACCTTGGCTAAGATTCTGTCTGTTGGGGTAGGCTATTCATTGTGCTCTTCTCACAGCCTGGCCAGAAACTGAGGCAGACGGCCTTGTTTGTATGATCTGCTCCTGTAGTGAGGAACAGTCCATGCTCAGAGCTCTCCTTGAGATTTATCCACCCAACAGGAAGTGGAGAAGTGGAGTGTTTCCCCTTGGAAGCTCATGGTTTATGAAGAGAACGGAACTATGTGTCTCAGTGGACAGCCACTGGCTGCTAAGCAAGGAGTAGGTATTGCACGTTTTTAATAACTAAGAAATAATTTAATACTAAGAAAATGCTCATCTGCTCATCACTCATAATCATGAGCAAGTGCTCTGTTCAGAAGCAGGGCGGAACTAAGATACCACTTCCTGTGCTTCACAGGTAACCTTCTCTGTGGCTCAGAGGCCAATTCATGTATTTACTATAGCACGAGTGCCACAAACTAATCAACTGCACCACAGTCCCAACAACAATATAATGGAAGCTGTCAAGCATTTTCCCTGAAAGGCCCTCAATGGCATCACTGATCACTCTTATAATTCATCAAAGCTCATCTTCCAACTTGCAAAACTACTCAGTTGAGCATGAAGGCCTCCTTAGGTTATTAAATTATGTTGTTACCAGTCTCTTGTTATTTATGTATTTTAATTTTGCACTTGGACCTTGAGCAGAGTTAACAGAAGGGGGAAGAGTTGATTATTTACTAAACCAATCTTTGAAATGAGGGAGCAGAGATTCTATTCTGCTAACACCTTTGGCTGTCCTTTTTCTTCACCTGTTCCTTCTGTTGCTGGCTCTTCTGTGTCTCTTTCTGCTTATGGAAAAGCTCTGGCTCTGCCCTTCTCTCCATGGATCTAGGCCACAAATATTCTACTTGGCTCTTTAACCTGTTTAGTTCTTTCACTACTCTAACTCCTTAGTTTTTGCAAACCTGTTTTTTAAGCTAGGCTACCAAAAGGACAGAAATAGCCATATTAAGATGTGAAATGAAAAAGAGACACTGCACACAGAAAGAAGGGTAAGAATATGGTCCAAGTCACAGAGATACATGGTCAAGGGAGGTGCATGGTACCATCACTAATCCAATGGTCCTCAGTCTTACCAAGCTTCATGGTCACTGAAGGGAGCTGTGAACCCAATGCTGCCTGATGCTACTTCTGGAATATCAGAGACCAGAGAGTTTGAGCAGGAGCCCAACAGTCTGCATTACTCACAAGTTCCCAGGTGTTGTTACTGCTGCTGGCCCAGGGACCACTGGACTAACGTGATACACACCTGAATGTCCATGATTCATGATCTTCAGTGCATGTGTGATGACAGATATATCTATTGCTCTCATTTTTGTCCCAGCTGAAGCTTGTCCAACTGCCTGCCACATGAAGGAATTTGGCTCCGTTTCTGTCATCTAATTGTATTAGTCAAATTCCTCTGGGCTTCCCTATTCTTCCTTCCCTTTTAGTACTTCCCAGCTTCTTTAATCTAACCTATTTAAAAGAAACTTTGAATCCTTTTCCTATGGGAAAGCTCAATGATACCTGGAAGTCTACTGCAAAGAAGGAAAAAGTGAAGGTTTTCCAGGTAGCTGCATGGCAGAAATTGTTCTTTTTGAACAAGCCTAGAGCAGGAATCCTGCTCCCTTGCCTAAAGAGTTGGGGGCTGGAGGAGGAGGTGGAGGGTGTCTGATTTATAAAAAGATTTCACCTTAGCAAAGTCTCAACTGTCTTCTCAGGTCAAAGATTCTAAAAAGAATGTGAGGGTTTATAAAGTAGCAGCAATTATTTCCCACTTGTGACTAATTCCTATGAGCAGCACGTAACTACAATTAATATGACAAAGGTTGCTTTCTCTAGAAAGACAATCCTTAGCTGTGAAGAAAGATCAAAGGGGAACATTTTTGTTAGCCTGTATCTGTGTCCTATTTCCCAGAACCAAGCCCAAGGACAAAGATAACTGCTCACTGTTACGAGGTTTCTCCTCGCCAGAGCCTTCGTCCTCATTCTCCGGGTCAATGTCTTCTGCCTGAGTGATCCAGTCCAGGTAGCCTTTGAGATCTTCCTCCAGCTGCTGCTTCTCCCGTAGCTTCTGGAAATCTCCCCGAGCCTTGGCCTTTTCCCTTTCTTTGGAAAACTCTCTATGGAGAGAGGGGCATGGACAGGGCAGGACAGCATAGAGAAGGTTCAGGAATAGGAGGAGAGACAGAGATACGAAGCAGGTATTAATGGATTTTCACTGAGAGCCCTACCACATGCCCTCCTTCCCACAGGCAGTGCTCTCCAGGCAGCCCAGCTCTTGTTCGCTTATGCTTGCATAGAAGGAAGAGATGCTGGAGGGGACATTCTTAACTCAGGTCATGAGTGTTTCAGGGAGAGACAAAGTCTGTTTCTCTTTTTTCTAGAATCTCTTAACCCTGACTGTTCTTCAATGACCTCGAAATATGTTGCAGATCATGAAAATCCTCCACAACATCTTTGAAACATGCATTTTTATTCCATTCGGTATTAGGTGGCAATTAAAAAAAGTCTCACAGAGGCCTTCAGGTGACCCAGGTGTGAGAACTCGTGATGTTTTACACCCACCCACTCGCACCAGGTCCTCCCCACCTGGCTTCAGTGACGTCTCTTTGCTAGACTGAGACCACACTGGGGATATTTAACCCATAGAAACTGGCAAACGCTCTAGACCAGGCATCTCCCCTGTATGTCCCTGACTTGGAGCCCAGAGGATTTGATCTCCTCAAACTACTCTATTCCTAGAGCTCCACCTACTATTTCTAGCATGTCTAGAAGAACTCATCTAGGGAAGGTTATTACCATGTGGAGCCCAATAAAATTCCAAACACAAGAAAATGTCCTGCCCTTTTGTTTAAAAATAAAACTGAAATAGAAAAAAAATTCAGATCAGGATGAGGCCAAAGTTAAATGATGTGTTCAGTCTAAAGTAATAATGAGCAGCAGGTGGAATTGTACTGGGATTTGCTGGAAGAAGGAACTACTGCAAAGCTCCAGGAGAATGGTTATTTCTTTGCTACTGTCTGAGGTTTGGTCCCTATTTCCTGTTACTGTTTTGAATTCACTTTCTGAGCAAGGAGGGGGCTGGCAGCAGAAGGCAGACTGCAACAAGGGTAGTTCTCAACACTCAAAGCCTTTGTCTTCTAAAACAGGTAAGTATGTGTTTTCTTCTCTGTTGTTGAATTCTGACTCTGGGAAATGGGGCTCTCAGTTCTCCACATGTGCATGTGTATTCATTCCATATCTTGGTTAATCCCTTGATTCCTCCCCTTCTCATCAGGAAGTGCCTGGTACAGGGAGAGACACTGCTAAAATGACCTTGACAGAGAGCGGCTCTTATTTTATTTTGAGACAGGGTCTCACTCTGTAGTCCAGGCTGGTCCTGAACTCACTATGGAGCCCAGGCTGGCCTCGGACTCAGAGCAATCCTCCTGCCTCAGCCTCCCGAGTGCTGGGATTACAGGCATGGGTCACCATGCCCAGCTTACTGGAGAGGCTCTTTGGAAGGCAAGATAGTACCCACAAACCTTGGGTGGATAAAATCCTAGCTCTTAAGTCTACTGTCATGTAGTGATGGTGCCATCACCATCTAATGCCCAATTTACATTTTGCTTGTGCAGGTTAAGACAGTGGAGTACAGTGTTCACTATTTTAAAGGTGAAATAGGGCCAGGAAATTTGTAATTGGGATGTGAGAGCTCTAAAGTTAATGCATTCTCTTCAACTGCTGCCTTAATGATGTGTTGGTTAGGATGGAATTTTCTTCTTAAATTTGTTTGGATCCCATTCTGATTGTACTGAACTTGCTATTTCTTGGGCTTCCTGCCAACCAACAGATACCTTCATTTCCTTCCCAGGGAGTTTACTTCTGGGGAACTAGGACCAGACTGACAGCTCACAGGAAGATGCCCTCCTTGCTCTGCTCCTGCTTTTGCTGTTGGGAGTGAGCATGGACAGTGTCAGCCCTTCCATTCCCTGAACATCTTGCCTTGGCCCTGGTGAAGTGTACTGTATCGGGGAACTGCACTATGGAGATAGAAACCTTAAAGGAAATTTCTTCCAGATGCAAATCATTCCCCAAACCTATCTTTTCAGGCCCTTCTCTTTCTGCCCACACCTATTTAGCTCTCCATCCCTTTCCTTGGAATGAGATTAAGGTTGTCAGGGACTGAATTTTAAGGGCTCATTTTAGCTCTCTGGATGATTTTCCAGAAGACTCAAGTTAGGGTGATGTAACATCTACTCATCCTCCTTTTAGAGTTGGAAGAATGGGATGGGGATCTATTGTTCTTGTGCTGCTTGTGTTTGACAAAGGGGAAGCTCACCTAAAAGAAGGAAAGAAAGACAGAGTATGTGGATGACTCACTGGCCTTCCCATGTTGATAATTATCCTTCAGAGGAGCAAAGTAATTTGGGGACGAGCAGCATGGGGTTCAAGTCGGCTTTCATGTCCCTCAGGGTATAACCAAACTTATAAGCCTAAGCTTTCCTCTCCTGGCTGCAGGAGGCAAGTTTCTAGATGAGTTTATCTCCTTGCCTGTATACCAGCCACGTGCCTCCTCCGGGGACTGAGCTAATAAAGACACAAAGCCCTAGCCTGACTGACTATGCTGGACATAGGAATTGAGCCAGGAGACAGCCACCACTGCGGGACTTGTCATAAGGCAGAGGTGCATTTCTCACCAGCAACAATCAGTGAGAAAAATGAGGTGGGGGGCACAGAGAGCTCAGTCACACAGAGCAGGCCAAAGGACGTGACTGGAAAGCCCAATGAATAATAACCGGCAGGGCCCAGACCCTCTGATAATTAATACAGCCAATCCTCAGTTATGATGGGCTCCAAAGTTACAAATCTGTCTACTCAGTAAAATTTATGTGTAAGCCCCAAGTCAATACTCATGGCACTTCACAGTTACCTGCAGACACGAACTGAATGGCAAAGAAAGCCCACTGCTCTCAGCTGAGATCAAATAAGGCTTTGCTCTCTTGATATAGCTCTTATAATTAAAGAAATGTCCTTTTCACAGTCATTGTAGTGCAATTTTTTGTTTTTGTGGTTTTTTTTGCAAGTGATTTAACTATTCAGGTTGATGCTCAAGCACTGCAGAGGTACTGTCTGGTGTTCCCGAGTATAGGGAGAACACAATGTATGGAGGAAATGTGTGGTTCAGACAAGCTTTGTTCCACCGCTATGGGCCAGGAGTTTAATGTTAAAAAATGTATGACACACACTACATAAGGTATCTTTAGACAGAAACAAGCACAAAACAAGTATTTATGTATTATTGTTAAACTAAAAACAAGTTAAAACCAGGGGTCTGCAAGAAGCTCAAGCCCTGTATTTTCCCTAGGACCAACAGTTCAGAATTTCCTAACTCAGTGTCCATGAAGACCACGTGAATAACTAGAACTGATTATATTTTTTGTCCTCTCTTCTGCTCCCACCCACAGGGCATGTCACAGTTTCGCTTGATTCCTTGTTGAGTGGACATTGTTTGAACTCTGGCATTACAGAGAGTTATTATTTCCAAGTTGTAAGATGTGCCTCCCAACTCCCAACAAATCCTCTGCTTTTTTTGGGCCCAACAGGCAACAATATGGGATGATTACTGTTGATGGGATGGCGACTCATAAGAGATCCTGGGCTGTTTGTTAGCTTTTGTCTGTAATCATTTAAAAACAAAGGATAGGGCTGGAGGAATGGCTCAGTGGTTAAAGCGCTTGATTAGCAAGCGCTAAGTCAAGTGCTAAATACCCGAGTTCGATTCCCCAGCACTACATAAGCTGGGCATGGTAGCGCATGCCTGTAATCCCAGCACTCGGGAGGCTGAGGTAGGAGGATTGCCTTGAGTCCAAGGCCGGCCTGGGATCCATAGTGAGTTCAGGACAAGCCTGGACTACAGAACAAGACCCTGTCTCAAAAAAACCAACCAACCAAACAAACAAAAAAAGGATAACTGGATTCCAGAGTGTATAAACTTTTTACTGTTTCAGGCTTCAAGCACTTCAAGACTCTCACTGTTCTTGTCATCATTTTAGTCCTAATAGACTACAGATTGAGCCTTTTGGAGGGTAAGTAATGGCAATCTGATTATTATCCAGAGATACACTCTATAACTTAAATAGGGCTTGGTGGGAAGATCATCAGATAATGGCTTGAAAGCATTCTGAGACCATCCAAGAGGCATGTGCTCATCTCACAGACTCTAGACTTGTCAGCAGCTGGTATTCTGGCCATGTGAAAGTTCCAGATGAAGGATGCCTAACCTTCTGGTGATGAAAAGCTGGACTCCTACCTTGTTAAAAAATGTCTGCCTTCCTGAGCAGAGCACATCAAGCAAAACTTAACCTTTCCTTGTAAACTGCAGGGCATAATTTATGTGCAGTTGACGTGTTGAGCTCTAAAATAGTATTATATGTAATTGATGCACATAGGGTTCCACCCCCACCATCTACCCTATCCTAGAATATCCTTGCTGTGGGAAAATGAGCTGGCCTTGCTGGCTCTTCAGGACACGGTGGTACAGGGCTGACCCTGGAACCCATCCCACCATGAGCTTGCCTACTGGGGCTCCAGGATGGGTCTTTTCAACTTCTTCCTAAAACTCTCTGCCAATGGGCTGCCTCTGCTGCATGCCTGCTTTTCCCTTCATCTTCCACTTCCTGATTTCATTTATAAACATGGCATCAACACATCAGAAAGGCCAATGGACAATGTCTCAAGGAGATTAAAACCAGCTCAGCCCTGCTGTCCTTTACCTATTAAGATGGACATTGTTTCCTCTCCCAACCTCACTCTTCTACATAATGGAGATAGCTATTTGCAGAGCTGCTGTGAGCATTAGACAAGCTAATCTGCCTAAATGCTGAGTATATAGCCTGGCACAGATTAGTAGTGTCTGTTCACACTGTCCCTGTGACTGTGAGTTTTACAGAACTCTGAGATACTTTTGAATGTTTCTGGGATGTTGGTTTAATCAGAAGTTTTGTGAATTTTTTGCTGTACTCTTGGGGTGACTATTACATTGATGTTGTGACTAATCCCAATGCTGACTTGCAGCCATTGGCATGATGAGGTCAGCAAGTAGAAGCCTGCTTACAGCTTTTGTCTCTGCATGGACCAGAGCAATGTGTTCAGAGTGGCCAGCCCTCAAAACTTAGACTAGGCCTCCCTAAGCCTGAGAGGGAAGATGTTCAGTCAGGGACAATTCCTTGCCTGAGAAGGAGGTCTATTGGCAGCTCTGGAGCTGCCAGGGGCAAACACTGGCTCTGGAGTGTACTGGAATGACCTCCAGAAAACAACACTGTTTGCATTCAAACACTGACAATTTGAGAGGTCAAAGGGGCTTAATGATCCCATTCTATATCAACTAACATTTTTGAGCTGCATAAACCCGTAAGAACTCTGGGAGGATTATCTTGGGCAACTTAGCAAGACCCTGTCTCAAAATAAAAATACAAAAAAGAGCTGGAGACGTAGTAGCTCAGGGCAAAGGCCCTGAGTTCAATCTCTAGTAACACACACACACACACACACACACACCACCTAATATTTTTGGGAATTACTACATATTAGGTATTGAATGACGTGTTTTATGTAGCCTCTCTCATTTGGACTGAGCAAAACCAAGACATGGCTTCAAAATGACTTTTTCTCTATCATCAGCATCTGCTGCTTTTGACACTTCTGCTTCGACATCACTAGGTAGGAAAGGCACTCCTCTGGGAGTGGTGAGGATGACTATGGGCAGATGCCTTGCTCAAGGAGGGGCCTTGTGGTCTAGTCCTCATGCTCCAATGTTAGGTTCCTGAAGAGGTCATACTTGCTCAGGTTTGAACCCTAATCTCCAAGAAAAGAAAGGAGAATGGTATTTTAAAAGCTCAGAGTCTGTCCTGTGTTACTATTTAGGTTCATTCAATATCTATCTATGATTAGTGATGGAAAGATGGGAGACAGGCTGTCCCCAAATTCTGTTCTTGGTTTTGCCATTCATCAGCAAAATGACATCATATGAGCCACTGTACATCTCTGGGCTCACATTCCTTAGTTTTAAAAGGAAAGGATGGGGTAGCTCTAGCATTAATGACTTATTCAATAATTTTAGTCATAACAAATAATGATTATTTCAATGGCAGAGCCCTTACTGATCACTAGTCACATGCTAAATATTTTATATTAAAAATTTCCTTCTATCACCATAGCCACTTATGAGCTCATGCTACAATTTTCATTTTGTCAGAAGGGAAACTAAGGTTTAAAAAAGTAAAGTTTTAGCCAGGTATGGTAGCACATGCCTCCAGTCCCAGCGTTTGGGAGACTGAGGCAGAGGCAGGAGAACTGAACATCAAAGGCCGGCCTGTGCTACAGAGCAAAAACTTGCCAAGAATAAAAGGGGGGGGGGGGGAAGGTAAAACTCACCCAAACCGTCCCACTCAGTGCATCCAGCAAGTACAAAGCTGGGATCCCCAAAATTTCTGCCTTTAATTGGGGAAACAAGCTTGATTCCCCCCCCCCATCTCTGTTCTTGGAGACTCACATATAATAAACACAGGGCCATTTTCTTGTGTTGAAATATAACAGTGAAAACCCCTCTAGCCTCCCAAATCATGGGTTATATTATTCTTACTGCTTTTCTCCACTGAAAGAAGATACCAGTCTCCTGTGTGGCCTCAATCTGGCAAAAGGCATGACGCCACCAGGGGCTCTGATGGCCATCAACCATGGGAAGGGTGAGGAGGGGCAGACTCTTTCACTTCTCCTGTCCCTAAGTTCCCCAGTGAGCCCTGCATCCTGCTTCACTCTCAGCAGCTGCAGGAAGCAGAAGCAGATCTTCTCAGCTTGTGAACTAATGGAAAATTGTCAGCAACATTTATTCTTGTGCATGAACAGCCTGGGACTATGAAAAGACAGTCAAAGCAAGTGGCCTCTCTAAAGCAAAGAAAGATGAACCCACCCACCGCCCCCCACCCCCCACAAAGGCAGAAGAATACGTCAGCCATGAGTGTGAGTTCCCAGGAGCATTTAGGCGTCAGGCCTTGGCACGGCTGGTGTAGGCTGGTGAAGAAGAAAGTGGGCTGAGGACACCCTGAATCCCCTGTGAAATCCGCAGGGCCAAATCATCAGGGGGGCAAATTCCACCCATCTCTTCTTTCTCAGATCACCTATGCTTTTCAATAGTTAAGTGTTCTTCCCATTAAAAACAGAAAACAGCAGCAAAGAACTGCTCAGCCTAGGAATTAGAACTGAAAAAAATTAAAATTTTGGTCTATATTTATTTATATCTCTATGTTTTCTTTTTCCTTTTTTTTTATTTTCAGGGCTGGCAGTCAAACTCAGGGCCTTGTGTGTGCTAGGTAAATGCTTTACAGTGAGCTACAGCTCCAGCCCCTTCATATTTGAAATAAGCCCTTCTTACTGTGGCCTGTCCATCACTGAACAAAGGTGATCTAAAATCTGTTCTATTAGTCTATGAATAGTAAACAGACCAAGAGAGCTGTGGATATGAGATGCATGTCAAAAGCAAGTGACAGGAATTCACCTTTCAATCTTAACGGCAGGACTTCCCATTCAAAAGCCTCATTGTTCTGCTCCTGGGGCTGACTTCCCTGTGGTACCAGGAGAAGCATTTTGCCTACCTGAGAAGTTCCCTGGGGCTGGGGAGAGGAGGGACTGACAAGGAGTTGGGCAGGACCTGGAACCTGACCCTTTCCCCAGCCAAGCCAAGGGCATTCACTTCAATGCTCCTGAGGTGCCTCTCATCCCAGGTTCATCAGAGCCAGGAAAAGAACAGAGTCAGAATAGTAGAAAAATGAGTAAACATAAATTTTAAAAAATCAAGACTTTTTATCTTGGTCTTGCTTACCCGCTAAGAACACCGAGAACCAAGTTAAGTACAAAAAATGACCCTATGATGATTAATGTAACAAAATAGATCCAGGGCCAGTCCCTTCCTACGGCATCATTGACCTGGAAGAACGGAATGGTAGTTAGTCAGGTACACATAGCAACCGAGCATGGCCGAGCACCCACTGGTGGGGCAACACCATGACCTGGATCCTCAGGGTGCAAATCAGTGGCCAAACAGCCCTCCCAGCCAGTAAGTCAGAATTTAAAATGCAGGGAGATTTTTTTTCTGTTGTTGTTGCTGTTGTTCTGGGCCTGTTAGGTCCCAGCTCTGAGGATCCTGGCTTGCACACAGCAGGGCCTGGGACCTTGCTCGACTGCAGTATAAGGAACATGTAGAAATGGTCAGCTTACCCGCTCAACACACCGAGAACCAGATTTAGAACGAAAAAGGATCCAAAGATGACCAGACTGACAAAATACACCCAGGGTAACTCATAGCCCATAGCGTCCTGCATCTGGAAAGATGAAGGAAAGTTAGGAAGAAAAGGAGAACATCCAGTTGCAGTGAAGAGGCAGGTGGAAAGGTGTGTGGACAGACCTGTAGGAGACCAGTGAGCCTGGCCTCGGGTTTACTTATGTGGGTCAGATCTACCACTGCCCTGGAATTCATCTCTCTTTAAAAATACTTCTTGGTGACCTTCATCTGAACTTTGAGAGACTTTTTGTAGGCTTTGCCTCAAGAGGAATCTTGCCTGGTTCTCTGTTATTTTCTGGAAAAGAAAAAAAAATGCCAGTGCTTTCTATTCACTTGTCTAAGAAGATGGGTCCCCTTACCCCACGATTCTTCAGCTGGAATGGGGTTAGATCAGCTGGGTGTGACGATAAACCTTCGAGGACACTGTGAGGCAGGTTGATCTTGGTGTCTGAGCAGGCCAGTTATGACTGGCAGAGCTGGAGACCAAAACTCTCAGGACACATGGAGAAGATATTCCTACATGCCATGTCACCTGGCCCTGGGCTCTGCATACCCAGAATCTAGAAGTAAAGCTCAGTGTCTCACGAGCATTTCAGGCCACAGGTGGTAAGGCAGCTATTGTGGTTTACATAGTCAGAGAAGGTAGACTGTGCCTGTCACCACAGTCTCTGTGGAACCAATACTTATAATACTTAACTTGGAAACTGACACTGTAACTCACAGGATGACAAAGCACTCAGTGACTGGCACAAACTCCTGCCCAGGCTGGAGGCAATGGTGTCAGTTGGGCTGGACTGGTTGCTACAGACTGTGGACAGTCACTGTGTGGCTTTCCGACGCTGCAAGCAACTTCATGTTGGTAGTGTGACACTGGCCTTGGTGCAAGTGCAGTGTTGACAGCACAGAAATGGACAAACAATACAATCAGCTGCCCTCTAACCTGTGCCTCTTGAAGCTCTCGCGGGATATTTATTAGCATGCCACTGGCTCAAGGAAGACAAAAAGAAAAGTGATAGTGCAGGGTGTTATTTTTCCTGGGAGAAAATTTATTCTGTTTTTGTTTCTCAAATCTATTTTTTCTGATGCTTTCTGAGAAGACTAATGAGGGTATAAGCCCAGGATCCTAAAAATGAACTAACATTGTCATTATGAAATTAGTTTTACAAAACCCTAATTTTTTTTTTTTGAGAGGGAGTCTCACTTCGTAGCCCAGATCGGTTCAGAACTGACTATGTGGCGCAGGCCAGCTTCAAATACATATCAGTCCTCTTGCCTTACCTTCCGAGTGCTGAGGTTACAGGTGTGCACCATCACATCCAGCTAATTTTTTTTATGTGTTGGGAGTTGAACCCAGGGCTTTGTACATGCTAGGCAAGTGCTCTAACCACTGAGATATACCCTGAGTCCAAAACACTAAATTCCTATTTTCTTGAAAGATCTACATCATTAGCCCTCAAAATATGGCCCCAAACACCAGCAGCACTAGCATCCTTTTATTTATTTATTTATTTATTTATTTATTTATTTATTTTAAGAAAAGGACACATGTGGGCCCTACCTTAAGTCCTGGTGGCGGGCTCAGCACATGTCTCCACCAGCCCTACAGGTGATCACAATGCACTATACAGTGTGAAGACTGCTGGTCTATGTAATGCCCTCCATCGCTCCCAATTTCCCATGTAACTCGCCACACAATGGAAAGTGCATCCACATTATCTCTTACAAATAGCACGACAGCATAGCTTAAATGTAGCCTCAAGACCACTAGCATCAGAATTGTTTTGAGAGTCAACAGATTCCTGGCCCTGTCCTCTCGCCTCCAAGATCTCAGTCTGGCTATTTGCGCAGTAATCATACCAAGTGAGACTAAGGTGTACTACAGTTTTATCACCACTGTTGAAATTTTTACCTCACAGCCTCAACTGAATTTCAGGTGTGTTGGGACAGAAAGGCCTTCAGCCTTTATCAGGCACTAAGCAACCTAACCCAATCACAGAAGTGTGCTGCTAAATACGCTCTTTGTGTGCTTTGAGTAAAAAGATGGAAAAGTGCTGAGAGTCCTGCCTAGTCTAACTGAGCATTAATTACCTCCCAGTACGTTCCTTACAGATCCTTGCTGGAGAAATCCACCTCAGGTAGTCAGAGTGCCTGGTACAAAAACTGGGTCTGCAGATCACTGGTCTGAACATACTGAAGAAGAGTCCCCAACATAGGCTCACTTAATTCTGCCACAATTCAATTTAATTTAACATGAGCTTATGGTATATTCCCATCTCACACACTGTGCCACTTTTTTCAGCGTGTATCACTTTATAATTCTATAATTTGCATTTCCATCACTTATATTACACACTGTTTGTGTCAGAAGGTAAGCTACATGAGGACAGGTGGCTTTCACATGTTCTCTGTTGAATTCCACATGAGGGAACAGTGCACCTGTGTATAGCTGGTACTCAGCAAACATCTGTGAAGTCAACAAATGAACCCAAGACACAGTAGGCGAGAGAGGCAAAACACCACTCTAAAGACAGGAAGGAGGGAAGACTGGCTGTGTAAGGTTAAGTATTTCAAGGTCAGACAGGATGGATGGTGGGAACTTTGACTGCACAGTCAATGAAGAAAAAGAGGGAAGCCCAGCCCCCATGTGAGCCTGTGGCAGAAATGGGGCTTCCTAGACTCTAGAGTGTGCTGCTATAAAGCCTTCCTGGCTGCGAGATAAAGGATTTTCTCAGGGGCTGAACTAATATACCTATCTTCCTCATGCATATAAAAAAAAACCAAAATAACACAAACAAAAATATAGGCTCTGTCATTATTAACAAACCTTAAAAATGGCTTCTAAATACTTCTAAGTTCATAAAACAATAAAGAACTACAATGAGTAGAACAGCATTATAAAAGACTTTAGCAAACTGTAGTATTTTCTCTTTACAATGTGAAAAATTAGTTTTAAATGTGCTCATTATAATGGTAACATATGATCACTAGCAGAGATCTGAAAGACCAAAATCAACTTAGTGTGAAGCTCAATCTTACGACTGCAGACGTAAGTCACACAACAGAGTTCTTAACATATAGTTTTTGACCACTTATGAGATCTAATAAATCATTATGATTTTTATATAGTATTGTGGATTAAAAATAATAAAATGTCCATTCTGTAGAAAAAACCCCAGCTTCTAAGTGAGATGGAACGCAGGTCTTTGTATGTGGACCCTGTCCCTGACACAGGGAGCTTGGGAGCCGTCCTTTGGCAAGAGGAAGTGTCTGAACCAAGAGCAAAGGAAGCCAGATGAGGACAGGAAAGCTCAATGAGTCTTCACCACCAGAACAGGGAAAACAAAGCTACCCCCACACAAGCCAGTGCAAAGACTGGAGAGAAGAGGGAGTGGACAACGCAAGTTCTGGACACATGGCCTTGCAATACCAGGTCTGCATATCTCACTGTACTCTTGGATCGTGGCGTGACCCTCTGCCTCCTCTTAGCAGTGGTCACGTTTGCACATGTGCTTGTCCCCTGAGTGTTTACTAAATGCCCACCAAGTGTGAGATGTGGTTTTCTGTGTTGGAGTTGCTGGTGGAAAACAATCCATAGATGGGGTCCAGGCATCTGTTGAGCAAAGACTACAGGAATCTAGCCCAGGTCCTATAGGTCCTTGTAGTTTTTCCTCTCTAGATGAAATCCCTCTAATGAGAGCAAAAGTAGTCTCCTCCTTCCCCTTAACATTAATACTTCTTTACTTTCTTGGGTTACTGGGGAGGTCAGAAAAAGCAGATGAAAGTTATGGGCTCTCCAGAGAACAAGGACATTCACACCTCTTTCTACACACAAACACAAGGTGTACTGACTCCCACAATGTTCATGGCTGAGCCTCGGTTACTGGCCTACCCTAGTGATAAACTTACTTGTTCTGTACAAATCCCAAAGGAGGGCTCTCCATACATGTGGGCGAGACGATCACTAGCAGCAGGAGTTTGCTCCAAGCAACACTCTTACTACTCTCCCTAGATCACAGATCCCTTCTGCAGAGAAGTAGAAGCAGTCACCTCCAGGGGAATACAGGGACCCCAAAGTTCATCCTTAAGCAGGGCTGCCTCCAGAGCCAGAGAAGATGGTTAAGTGGTAAAGAGAACTGTTTGCCACCCCACCAGTCTCCCTAGAATGAAATCTTTTCACACTGGTTACTTAAGCGTAGTGGACATTTTATTTCACCAAAACCAGCCTTCCTGGCCATATAAACCTACAAGCTCTGGGATTCTCTTGAGCTCTTGATTATTTTTGTCTTCTTTTCCTCTGTGCCACATACCAGGAAGGTGGCTTCAGCATCGTTGAGGACTTCAAAGGGATGGAGCTACAGACCTGAAGAACACTATCTGATGGACAGCCAGGTCATATGAAAGAATAGTTCATGCTTTGGTCCTTTCCTTGGCTGTGGGCTCTGTGGGCTAATAATTTTATAGGTCAGGGTGGACACATCAGGTGAGGAGTAGGAGGTCAGATGAGAGACAAAGGAACACCAAAGGTGGTCCTAAGAGCCCCACAACTCCACAGCAAGTAACACTCAGTAGCTCCCAGAAGGTGATTCTCTGGTCTGCCCAGCTCTACTCTGAAGGTCAAAGGCCCCTTCTATTCTCTCTCTTTCTATATCCTCTTCATTTTGCACCACCTGCTTTTTGGGGAAGACTAGGCAGGGCGCATACACTGCTCGGTAGCTCTGAAGTAGGGCAATGCCTGGAGAAAGAAGATTGATATCTTAAATCATCTGGAAGAGAGCTATAAAGAAGAAGAATAAAGTCATACTTTTTAAAATGACCCAGATTGCTGACACCCTACTTAGAGGTGGGAAGAGAACAGGTCTTTTCCAGCCACTACGATAGATGCTTCTTAGTCTACAACAAAGAAAGCAGTGTACCACCCTAAGGAAGGCACAGAGAAGTATCTTGACATCAGTCCTCTGCAACCATCAGGGTTCCCCGATCCAGAAATAAGAGGATGACCCCTGTCTTTGCTGACACACCCTCACTAGTCCCAGAATCTAGGATGGAACGAAGGGAATATGGGAAGAAAAACAGCCATGAGCTTTCTGATATCAGTGTCTCATTCTCTAAAGGGCCTCCAGCTTTAAACATTCAAATCTACCATTCATTTTTACCCACAAAGAAAAATAAGAATACTCCCCTGGCTTATCCCCTAAAGGCTTCTCTTATCCCTAGCTGTTTCCTAGCTATTTTCACTTTGGGTGTGACTTCTTTTTTTAATGTTCTTGTTACAGACATTGGGAATCCAAAAGGAATAAACAAGTTGCAACAAGTGTTGACAGAGTTCATTTGTCATTAATGAGCAGGACCTCAATGCTCATAAAACTACAGCACCTTTCATGAAGTGTCATTAAAAGATAGGATTTGCTGCCAGTGAATCCAGTCAGCCCAATTCAATGCCTGGATGTATCAATGATTCTTGGTCTCTGTCACCTTGCTTACTGGGACATGAGTGCCCACTTGTGGGCCACTGAATGAGCAGCAAGTGGGAAAACAGGTTTCCCCTAAATCCCTTCCCTTCCTGCAACTGTTTATTGCTGTTCATTATAGAAACCTGGTTTGTGTGGGAAAAGAAAACAACCATTTCCCAATGCCAAGGCAAGCCAGCAAATCATACTCTCTCAGATATAAACAAAAATCCCTGAAAGACACGCTATGGGAGATTGGAAGTCAAAAGTGGCACCTTAGCCTGGGTACCCCTGTGGGAAACCTCCAGATGAAAGTCTTGGTGCCAGTGGGAATGGGGTCCACTTGACACCTTGGCTCTACCTCAGTGGACTTTAGACACCAATAATGAGAACACACTGGGATCAAATTTCTTGAGATAATTTAAAACAAAGACTACTCCAGTAATGCTGCTTTCCTGCTTTGTCTAGCATCATGGCTGGCAAAATCTCACTTTTCCCCATGGTAATGTGTGCCTGCACAGCTCTTCTGGTTCAGTATTCCCAAACTGCACTTTTTGTGGGTCCTGCATCTCATTGGGGAGGACCTGAGGTTCTAGAGGTATAGCCTTCTCTTATAGACCCCCACCCTACCCAATGCTGCTCAGTGCTGGGAAAACAGCAAATGCTCAGTATAAACGTTTGTTAACTTGAATTATTGAATAATAAGCACTCAACTAATACAATAAAACCCAGTAAGTGAATGAATAAAGACTTGGAGAGATGCTAATCTCTTCCTCCATGTGTTTATACACCTGCTGGTTCAGCTGCTGAACTCTGTTTTAAGCAGTGCAGGCAATAAGCAGATGATGCACAGAGGCAAGCTGAACACCTAAGGTCAATCCTAAGGAGGAACTGTGAAGTACATAGGGGACAGCCTCTGGATGATGTGATGATTTTCCTCTCAGTTCTTCCTTAATAGTGACTATTCTGCATCAGTAGCACTCAGCTTGAGCATTCTTGATGTCTCCAGAGACTACTGCTCTACATCCTACAATGCAAAAGGTGGCTTTGTGAAAGCAAGGTGGAGTAAAAAAGAACAGGACAAACCCCCAAAGTCATCCTGTCTGCATGCCAAAGACACTTATCATAATTAAAGGAACTAGCAACTAGTGTGTGCATGTGTGTACATGTACGTGTGTGTGTGTACACTGTCAGGACACCTCTGCATGTCAGACATGTATGTTAAATAAGGTGTGGAGTTGCCAACTTATGAAAATTTGAATTCTTAGATTTTGGTTCCTATGGTGTCCAGCTGGCTGACCTAAGCCAATGGCAGATACTACACAAGACATGATTCATGAAAATCTTTCCCTTCTGTAGATTCTCACTAAGAATTCTTTTTAACCTTATTTTTAAGGTCAGCTTTCAATTTGTAAAAGAACTCATGATGAAGAAACCCAAGAGGGAGCAATGGGTGGGGCCAGAAAGAGGGGGATTCTGTGAAGGTGGGAAGAGGCTTGAGTCTGGGAAAATACAAGGCAGAGGTGTGTATATCTTGTGATGTTGCTGGGGTCCCTAGATCAGAGATAGCAGGTGAGCGAGCAAACAGAATGGTCCTGTTAAACAACTGTCTGTACATTCTAGATGCTCAAAGCACCAACAGGTTATATTCTAGCTATCTCCTCTCATTGCTGCCTATTTTTCTCACAATTCCCACCTTCTCTAGGTGTTGCAAACCCCAGATCAGTGGCCATGTTACTCTGCTTCTCATGGTCCTGAGGCTGTGTTAAGTGCTGGTACAAAGCATGGGACAGATATCTGATGGACTGCTGTTTATGCTATGTTATTGTGATCTGGCTTCAGCGTGGAAGGGATAATGCCAAGTTGCAGACTGACTCCAGTTCTCAGACTAAGTCTAAGAATCCTAGAGATAGAGTCCAGCAGATCAGTTTGACACAGGAGCTTCTCATATCTTAAAAGATTTATCAAAAGAACACAGTTAGTCCTGAAATATATACAGATGGATAGGAATGTTTGGTTTACAAAAGAAAACACCTGGAAGTAGAAGTGGAAACCAATGGTAATGTTATATCACAATGTATTCTTCCCTTTCTTGGTGCTTTCTCACTCCTTCTAAAAACCAGTACTTTTATCTGACAACATTCCCCTATATAGCACATTATTTTCAAAAGAAACATGGATATTTTGAGAGTAACTGAAGAGTCTTTGGCTTTGGAGGTCATTTTATCCAAGAAAATTACACCCAACTCTGAGTTCTGGTTTAGTTTCCAAATCTCATGCCACCTTCCCTCCCTGTCACCTGCACAGTGTAAAAACAGGGTATGCAATAAAAGAAGTATTATAAGCTAATCATTCACTGTGTTCCCGCCCTCCCCTGGCCCACCCCCCCCTCCCCCCGCTAACGCAGGCCAACGACTTTTGTAGCTCAGGCAATGGTTAAGTATACTTGACCAAGTTTAGTTGGATTGATTTTGCAGTATTAGCAATCAAACAGGGCCTTCAACTGATGTATATCCCTGGCTCTTTTTTTATATTTTATTTTGAGACAGTCTCTAAGTTGCCCAGGTTGGGCTCAAATACATCATCTTTATCACTCAGCCTCTCAGAGTGCTAAGATTACAGACCTGTGCCACCAGGCCCAGAAGATCTGGTTATTTTTAATTCACTAGCTCTTGAAAATCATAAGAATGGAAGTCAATACTGAATGTCAGAAGAAAGGGTCCATAGACTCAAGACCATCCAGTAGGAGACTGGCATCTGCTATATGTTTCTGGTCACTTCCCTTGTCCCTTCTGTCCCAGGATATATCTGGTGACTGAATTAGTTGCTTCTTTAATGCTTTAAGGACATATGCTTTCACTCAGAGACTTCTATCTAACTGTTTGGTAGTTTAGAATGAACTCACCTCTGGGACTTCTATTCACTACTGTCACTGAAAATCTCAACTGCTCTTTCCCCAGTCCTTTGGACTTGTGCTTTGGGCTCAAAGGGAAACACATTCTTTTTGAGTAGGAAACTCTCGCTAGGTTGGCTCAAATCAGTGCTTCATGCAGGCACTGTGTAGCTTTACTTGGTTAGATTCTAGTTTTCATACTACAACCTGGGCATCAGAATGGCCTGGAGGGCTTTTCCAGAATGCAAATACTGAAGTCTTGACTTAGGATCTTCTAATTCAAGGTCTGGAGGCCGGGTGCTTGTATATTCAGAAAGCTAAAATATACTGAGATTTGAGAGTATGTGGGTTAGAGTTACAGGCCTTGAGACAAAAGAAAGAATGCTGAAGGAAAGAAAAGGAAGAGGGAGAAAGAAAGAAAGAAAGAAAGAAAGAAAGAAGGAATGAAGGAAGGAAGGAAGGAAGGAAGGAAGGAAGGAAAGAAGAACAGGCCACATAAAGGTAAACGCAATTAGAGAACTTGTCGGACAACAGGAGCATTGGGCTGGAAAACAAGTCTACCATGAAGAACCAAATCAGAGGCTTTATTTCAGTTTTAGGTGTGCAGATATGCATGTGTGCACCCCAGGCCTGCACACATGTATGCACACATGCGTAAGATGGTCATTTGGGAAAGGTCCTGGGAAAATCACGAGGCATGTCCCAAAAGCCTGGTTCATTTCTTCACCTCTAGCACTTTTTATATTCTCAGTGTGAGCTCCACCACACACACCCCAGGGGACAAAGTACAACCCAGATGCCAAAAAGTGGTATTTGTAGCCATGTGTTTCTTCCAGTACCCACTCTGGCTGTCACTATGATGGTATTTCTTTGGGTCACATCTGGCCAATGGGGTATCAATGACTTGTGATGGGGAGAGGGAGGGAGCAATGAAGATCACACAAATATGTCAGGGCCATCAGCAAAGTAAATTATACTTATTCGACTTTGTGATACCCACCCACTCACTGCCATTCTGCCCTCAATTTGATGGCATGTAAAACTTTACCATAACCAAGATAGGTTAACATTCATGTGATGAGGAATCTAGACTCACATAGTCATACAGTCTGTGGCCCCTGGGAAGAAACCTTTTATTTGCAGAAGATTGTTCTATTCTTGGCTGGCAAGAGGAGCTTACCTAAGGCATAAAGACATTAAGGCCATTTAGAATCTAATGTGTTTTCTAGGCCGAGCTTCTTGGACTGAACTGAGTCTTACTTGCAGCTGAGTACTCAGTGTCTAGGAGTACCTGCAGCATGCACAGACATTTCATGAATACATGTTTGCTGGATATAAGGCACCCAGACAAACTTCAAGTAGTCATTTACAGAGAAGTACAAAATTCAGAGCAATACCTGGATTCATCAGCTTGACTACAAGGTGAAAACTGAGAGGAGAAAGGTTTTGAATCAATAGGACGTGATGCTTACAAAAATGGTAGAAACGATAATACTGTGCATCACATCTCTGTACTGTTACAAAATTTCCTTCTGATTTTGGAGGAAATTAACACCTCTCTTGGCACTACTTCCTCTCCTTCTGGCAACTGTGCTCAGTGGAGCCACTCACTTCCCTCTAGCTCTTCCTCTAAGTCTGTGCACTGTTCCCGAAGCTGTGGCTGGCATGCTTTTCATGATGACCAGATAGATTTAACTGTCTGTGGAACTCTGGGAGAGATGGTATTTTCAGGACTGGTGAATGTTTTATTTGCTCAAATTCTAAAGAACAACACTGGATTCTGGAAAGCCATTTCTCATTCTGAAGTAGAAGATACCTAAAGGGCACATTTTATGGAGATTTGTATAAGTAACCTGACTCAGCCAAAATGGAGACAACTCAAATATGATGTGTAATGTGTATATTTGCTGACTGTACAGATTGTACACAAATCTGGCACTTTGAAGACTCAAAAGTTGGCAAAGTAGTGACAGCTGTTGGTAATAAGAGTGGTATCTTTAAAGTGAGAGAAAATATACCATGGATTTGTTGGCACCCAAGTCATACAATGTCTAAGTATGTATAACATAACTAGTAGGCTTCTGCTCAGAGGAAGAAATGATGACAATATGTATGTGTGATGCACTAGTCTAATACATTAAGGTAAGATTAGTAATGGCAGTAAGAACATAATAACACACCATATTGCTTCACAACTCAGAAGAAATGGCTTCTTTGTAGAGTTTCTTTTCAGAACACCAGGTCTGATTTTTCTCTTTAAACCTATGAACTCATCATTTGGTTCCATAGTTTTTCTTTTGTGGGGGGATGGGGAAGAAGGCAGAAAAAAGTTAAGGGCTGAAGGGACTCTCTGGTGGGAAAGGAATTATCATGCCAGGTATAGCCAACACACTGACAGAGCACCAACCACCTGCCAATGCTGCTCAGTTGGGTCAAACAAACTAAAGATGGCATTTGTCGAAGGCTGGTTGTAAAGGGAAAGGACTTTTTAGGGCAGGCATATCATAGATTTGGGAGGAATCAAAGTCCCACCTACAATTCCTTTTAGATGTATATGACTCCAGCATCATGGCATGGAGGTAAGGAGGTTCAAGAAGAAAAGCACACAGCCTCTGCACTCCATCCCGTGGGTTACCCAAGCTACGCACCCAGTACAAGACGTCGGTCCAGCCCTCCATGGTGATGCACTGGAACACTGTAAGCATGGCAAAGGCAAAGTTGTCGAAGTTGGTGATGCCGTGCTTGGGGCCATCCCACCCAGGCTTGCACACCGTGCCGTTCTGGCATTGCCGTCCGTGACCACTTTCCAAAGCACAGGGGGATGGGTCCTCTTCTGCTGGAACATCTCCACAGCCAGGGAAGGAGGAGAGGGAAACAGAAGGGAGGGCAGGAGGGGAGAGACAGGAAGAGAAAGAAGCAAAGGAGTTAGAAAAGTGACAGTGTGAGGTTGCTGAGAAAACCACAGTAGCAATCACATAGACCAAGCTTTAATTAGTCCCCCATATATGAATTAAAAGGTGGAAGGGTCTCTGGGATTTTCCAACGTTGTGGCTCACCTGGGCCACATCAAGGCACAAAGAATTATCTTGGATCACATATGAAATATGTAATGTAATTAAAGCAATCTATTACCACCCCCCCCCCCCGAAAAAAAACACCTCATAATGTTTTAAGGAAGTTTACAAATTAGTTATTTTAATGTTTTAAGGAAGTTTACACATCCTGGCTGCATGTGACTCACAGGATGTGGGTTGAACAAGACTGGCAAAGAATTCATCAGCTGGGAAGGCCAGTACTTCCAACTGAGGCCACAGGGCTGCTACCTGTGCTACTGTCGAGCATGGCACTGCAATCATATAGCCAGTCAAAAATGATGTGTAATCACTTCAAGCAGAAATTTCTAGAAAATGACAGAGGTACACTTCTCTCCCTTCCCTCTTTTCTTCCTTCCTTCCTTTCCTCCCTCCCTCCCTCCCTTCCTTCCTTCCTTCCTTATTTAGTAACAAGGTATCTACAGGCACTTCTGAGGGAATGTCGGATTCAGGATGAGAGTTACTCTGATGTGAAGGCCCCTTTCCATGGACAGCTAACTGATTCCAGGTGGTAACAGCTTTGACAGTCACAAGTGATTATGTATAATATGATGCATTACCAGGGATACATATCCCTTCACAGTGATGCCTCTTGAAGATGAAAAACAGACAATAAACTCAACCCACAGGAAATAATAACTGCTGTAGCAGGTTCAGGACGCTGCATGAGTACAAACCCTGCTGATTGTATCTTATGCCTGTCAGGTAAAACCTCATGGCACTTCTCTTTGCTCTGGCATGACTCCCTTTAGAAAGATAAAGACTCTTGACTCCAAACAGAAACAGAGTGGCAGTGGGTGACAAGATGTGCACTTAGATATGAGCAGGGCTTTTCCAGTAAACATTTTCCAAATGCTAGGACTAGATAATGAACAAATTAATGAGTTAAGATGCAGTTTATAATTTTGGTGTGGAGATCACTGGTAAACCCAAATAAGATTTGCTTGATCTAACTTACGGTAAAGTGCTTAGGAAGTTCTGCCCCACTATGGAAGGCAAGAGTGGGAATTCACAGAAGTTATGAAATTGAGGATCTTGTACCTATAGAAGGTGAGACAGTATCAAACAAGAGTCCTCACTCCTAACAAAGAATGCCTCTAACATCAGTGGAAACGTAACTCCAGGAGAGAAGTGACTTGTAGTTCTTTCTGAGAAAGAATGGACTACTTAGGATCTCTCTCTCTCTCTCTCTCTCTCTCTCTCTCTCTCTCTCTCTCTCTCTCTCAAATAAGGGTCAAATGACCACAGGCATGAACTCTGCCCAGAGGACCAAAGCTCTGTGTTAAAAACTGTTAGGTTAGCTGGCTATTGCTATTATGCTGAAACTCTCCACTCTCAAGGAAAAGACAAGAAGAGAAGTAGTCATCTGTAAGAGATAATTCTTATGAGAATGGAGTGGGGAGTTATGGTTGAAAATATACGCCAGTGTCTTTCTAGTGGCAGAAATAGCAGTGGAGGCTGCCACCGCCTCCTTATTGCCTCTCCCCCCTTCCCCGCCCAAAGTCATGCAGAGCCTTATTGTAATGTAATTTGTATGCCTTCAAGTTCATCAATCTAAATGTATGGCTCAATTATTCTTAGCAAATTTACACAGTTGTGTAGCCATCACCACAATCCATCTTAAACAGCCTTCTCCCATTCCTATGGACTTTATTTATTTATTTATTTTTTTTACAGTCAGTCCTTGCTTCTTCCCCAGCTTCTTACAAGCTGATCTACTTTCTGTATCACAACTTTGCCTTTCTTTGAAATTTCATATATGCAGTATCATAACGTAACTTTCTACGCCCTCTTCTTTCACATAGCAGAATGTTTTGAGGTTCATCTGGGCTGCTGCATATTTTGATCTAGACTTGTCCCTTAATACTGTGGGGCAAGAGATTTCCTTGTATGTCTACTCATCCTCCAATTGACAGATATATGTGGATTATTTCTAGGTTTGGGTAATGCAGCTCTGAATAGTGCTGCTTCCTGGCTTACTCTTGGCATAGTATTTAAGGTTCAGGTAAGTTCTTTCTTTGTCAAGGTAACAGCTACTGATGTCTGAGCTATTTGAGGGTATGTGACAGTATCCACATAATTTTCTTATTCCAAGGTCTGATCCTAGGACAACTCCATGTTAAGACAGCTGAACTGACATAGCCTCTATTCAAGATGTGAAATCTTAAAATTTGGACTTGAAGCTATAAAAAAAATGGAGAGAGAAAAGCTAACAAGTGAATCCCAAACCTAAAAAAATAGTTTAAAAAACCGTCTATTAATAATAGAGTGATGTGTTCAGTCATGGTAGTAAGGTACTAGGATGACATGAGAAATGCGCCAAGAAAGAGAAGAAAAGAAAATGGGGAAACCTTCACCTTTCCTGTATGCTGTGCTTTTTTGTTCGATTTGTTTTGTTTTGAGAAAGGGTCTCACTGTGTAGCTCAAGCTGGCCCTGAACTCACAGGCAATCCTCCTGCCTCAGACTCCCAAGTGTTGGGATTAAAGGTGTGCACCACCATGCCCAGGTTGGTGTGGTGCTGAAGAATTGAATTTACAGCCTTGGGCTTGCTAGACAAGCACTTTAAATGCTGTGCCATTCCTCCAGCCCTATATTTTGCTTTATGATGGTAATAATCATCACACTGTGATATCTAACCAACAGCTTCCCACATCTTCAGTTTCTATGACAGAAGAAAAAATAATTTTTTTAAAAAAAAGTGGGTTCTAAGAACCCACAAGGAATGAAAACATACTTGTGGATTATACAAATACATATAAAAAGAAAATAGCATCAAGGGGAAGTGATGTCCTTATTAAAAGACACAGTAGGTGACAAGACTCAGACTATCCACAGGCTCAAGTGCTGCTCTGCTATTATAAATTTGTCTTCAACAACAATAAAAAGATTGGAGAACAATTAAGAGGCAATGGTGACCCAGTAAAAATAGGTTATCTATATAAAGCACTCAAAGAAATACTTATAGTGTGATCACACACAAAGCCGCCGGTTCTGGTGACATGTACTCCAGGGTGAGCAGACATTGACTTAAACATGAAAATATGTTGGGTTCCTTTTGCGAAGACCTGAAACCTCAAGGAGGAGGGCAGAAACATGAGAGGGAAGAAACAAAGCAGTATAGTTCCACATTTTACAGTGGGAACTGGGGGAGGGAAAGTCACCCCAGAAAGCCCAAGTTAACTTTTTGATAAAATAACGAAGGCAAAAATTAGGAGAGATGTAATGATGCAGTCAACACCAACAAGAACTGGCATCCTGCAACAGCTCCAGGTGGGGTTCCAAGAAGAAACTGCCAAAGACAAAATTAACAATTTTTTCTGTCCCAACTTGCTGGAGTGAATAGAATGAGGTAATTTCATTGCTAGGCTTTCGCCAGTGTATTCTCTGCCAGTCTTAGGGTGGTATTGTGCCTGGGAGAGCTGAATAGAGTGACCTGGCTCCAAGAACTAGCAGACAGATGGGGCAATCAGAAACAAAAGGTATCAGCATATGGTGAAGTATCTGTTGAGGAACCAATGAAGTACCTTCCTGATGCCTTAGGGACTCTGGAAAAATGGCCCCCTTCTGAGACCATCTCCAATGGGACTTCCCCATGAAAGGGCAGCCTAGAGGCTCCATTGCATAGAATTTTTTTTGAATCTTGTATGAATTTTATAGGAAACATGGCTCCAACATAGTCTAAAACTTAAAAAATTCAGAGTCTGTTAAATGATATCAAAGGATAAAATGAATTTGATGTAGATCATATTAAAAATTATAACAAAGATTCACAAAAGCACTTTTGTATAATCTATGTATGCAGATAATATGGCAATTTAAAGTCAAAAATCCAAAATGAAACAGAATGTGAAAACAAAAAGCACCCATCCAAAGGTTTACAAAACTCCCTAAACCGTACTGGGATGACTCTGAAGAGTGCAGGTTTTGGTCTTCTTCTCTACAACTTCACTGAATGTGTCCAGATTCCTGCATATTTCTTCCTTCTCATCAGGATTAGTTTCAGTGTAGGTGGGCCAGGCCTTGACAGCATATTATGCTTGGTTGGAAGAAACAGACTGGGTCCTTGCAGTATTGTCAGACACCAGGTGTAGGAAGAAAGAGGTGGGTGAGCTGACTACAAAGTGTTTCAGAGGACACCTTCCTGACATAATCTGGTATAATGCCTCTCTTGGGGATGTATCTCTTGTTCTCTGCCATCTTGGCTCATGGTTATTTAGACAATGGGTCTTTTTTTTTTTTTTTTTTTTGAACTTCTGGATGAAGACAAAGCCCGCTGCATGTATAATCAGATGCATATTATGGAAGGAAGCAGTGATTTTCTTGATCCTATTTGCCATCAAGAATACTATGATCCTAAACTGGCCAATCCAATAGATGGGGTCATTTCTGGTCTTTATCCTAAGAGCAGAGGAGTCCATAAAAGCATTCAGTGGACCCTCTGGCTTGGTCTGTGGTAGAAGGGCCCTTGCTGTGTTTTCTTTGTCCACGAGGCCCCTCATTTTCTTGCCATTTGAAGCCTCTGAAGCCTAGTACAAAGCTTGATGGCGTCCAGTGATTATTCAGGAATGGTAATCTTTAGACAACTTGTAGGATCCTCACCACAGGTACAAAATGTATTTTTTGCTATTTTCCTATCAAAATGGTAGAACTGACTGGCAGTCCTCTTCAACTTTGTGGTACGAAGACAATCGGTGACACAGCAGTTCTGCTGTCTTTGGCTCCATGGCAGAATTTTGCCATTTCCCCTGTGTGGACGCTGAGAGTGCCACCATTCATTGCTTCTGAGTTGACGGAGCCCCTGTATCTCTGTAAATGACTAAGGAGTCTGGGTCAAATGAGTTACACTTCATTTCAACACAACTGCATAAACTTTACATATACTAGAGTTGGCTAGTAAGTAGATCTGAGAAAGTAGGCCCAATAAATTAATACAAATTTATAATGAAGTTGTGGTTCGGGGTACCTACACATGAAAATGAGTAACAGGAAAAAATGGAATTAGAGGGTAAATATCAATCATTATATTCCTTGATATTTCTTTAAGCAAAGCTGAAAATCTCAGAATTTTAGCCGAAGACAAATGCTTTTTTCCAATTTGAAGAAATTATGTATTTTAACACATAGCTTATGTTGTACACTGTTGCCCAAATAAATTAGAGATTCTCTTGTGAGTGAATAGTCTCCCTCAAATTCTCCATAAAAAGTAAAACTAATTAAGTAATCCTGTGACTATAAATTTATAGGGATTGCTCTTTTGGAGGGGCCATGGGGGACCATGATCATAAGTCAATGATCTTGGGAATACCCAGCCAGTCCACTCAGCCAAAACAGATCATGCACACAAGGCACCCACTGTGGTTTCTAAACATAAATTATCTGCTTCACTCTTTGTATTTTGTAGAACAGATGCTACCCAACCTCACTTGCTAAGCAAGAAGGGCCAAAATTAGTCTAAGGCCTGGACTGAATGGGAATGAGAAGCAGTATACATCCAAGAGGGAAGGGATACCCTGCAATACCCTGGACAGATGCTCCCCTTTTTCCACCTAGGTGCTCAAAATTTAGATTACAGATCTTGTTAGGAAAAAAAATCATCTACATTTAACACTGCTAAATTTACTTGGATGGGAGATTCTTTAAAACAAATTATTTGTATTAAACTGCTTTAGAGATTTGTTCAAAAGCTTTGTCAAATTCTGTTTAAATGTTTTTCTAAAGGTGAAATTGAGATGTTAGTAACTTAAGATACCAGACTCAAGCACATATCCTGAGAGCCCAGACCTTGATGCACTCAGGGAGGAGCTTAATGATCACATCCCTTTGGAAAGGCATTGACCTGTGGAAGGAGCAAAGACAGGAGGCTCAGAAAGGACAAACCTGATACTTATGAGATGGAGTCAAACCTATCTGAGGAGAAGAAATATGGCTTCTGGTAGAGGGGGTGGTTCTACACATGTTCTTTCATTCACACCAGACTGAGGCAAAGGGGGTTCCTGCCTATGAATGGCAGTGCAGACCAAGAGGGTAGGTGGGCAGGTCTCAAGGTCATGATGGGAAGGGATATGGTGTCTTCCTGAAAGGGTGTGTGATGGTGAGCACAGAGGCATGTTAATTGAGCAGATACACACAGTGACCAGACTGGCGCTGAATCTCCTGATATGCAGGATTGACTTCAAATGTGAGAGGCTGGCAAAGTATAGGTTCTTAACTCTAAATGTTTGTCAAATTGTTGAGGTCATTTAATCAGTGTTTCATAGTGCTAGACAAAGCTTCTATTGGGCTGCTTTAAGGAAGATCTGTTTTAGTGAAAACAGAAACCGGGAAAGGAGGAAATGAACGGCTAATCCCTGCTTCTCCCTCGCCATGGTTGCTCGATGAAGGGGCCTCACCAGGCTCCACTGGGCAGGTGACAGCAGTGCATCCAGCAGCTCAGAAACACCTGTGAGGGAACAAACAGACTGGGGGAGGGGGTGGCACCCAGAACCCTCCGCTTACCTGCTATGCCCTCCTGGTTGTAGCATGTCTTGTGCATTTTCCCCATGAAGAGCTCCAGGCCAATGATGGCATAGATGATGATGACAAACAACACGAGCAGGGCGATGTGCAGCAGGGGCACCATGGCCTTGATAATGGAGTTCAGGACCACCTGGAGACCTGTGATGACAGCCAGCAACAGTCACAGCTGCGAGAACTTACCGAGCTGGTGCTGTCATGGAAGCACACTGCCATGCCCTCATACAAGCTTCTCAGCAACTTCACAGGGAGGGGGTTATCAGGGGCCCTGATTTTAGATGAGGAAACAGGCTCAAGGTCATATTTATTGCCGCTAAGGATTTAAATCCAGGTTGGCCTGACTCCAAATTTGTTTTGGAGGCACATCTAAATAAAGGACGGGGAGACACTGTACTTCCAAGAGAAAGAACTTTTTTTTAAATCCATAATTACCAAACTTTTACCACCCCATTTAAGAGGTAAGACAGCATCTTTTGCTCCAGAGTAGAGTTTAGTACAGTGAGAACTCACTTGCATAGAAACAACTATGCAGGTGCTGACCCACCTCTCGGGGTTTCCTCATGGTGAGGTGACTAGTGCCTATGACTGATCCAGCTGCTAGGAACCAGGAATCTAGGAGGGTGGGACCTCCAGTGTTGAAACTGACACACCACCAGGACCCATCTAGCTGGCACCGGCATCCACGACAGGGCTGAGGAAAGGGTGTCCCAGGGGCCTTCTTGGCACTGAGGGGACCACTTCCCTCCAGACCCCTGCCAGGTCACTCTCCTCAGGGGGCAGTATGCCCTGCGTGTTATGCCTTCCACTTAAAAGCTATACAGAAAGGGGCTTCTTGTTCAATGGACACAGAGCTTCAATTAATGACCATCTAGAGGCATGATGGTGATGATGACACAATACTAACATATTAGTGCCACTGAAACACACACAAACAACACATAAACTGTCACATACATTTTGCCACATTGAAAATAAATTTTGAGATGTTCCCAGACAGCATTAAGGGAAAGGGAGTAAATGAAAAGCCCATGGAGCACATGGGTCTGGTCAGTGTATTCAGAGGTGTGGAGGCTTGCACTGCTGTGTAGGGGAAGAAATCCCACAAATAGTGAACCCAGAAGGCGACTCCTTTGAAGATGATGCCACAGGGCTTCATTTGAAAACAGCAAGAAGACGGTTATCAGCAGGCCATCTCCAGTTTACAGCCAGTCCCAAAATGGTCCCCTGTGAGCTTTCAGTGAACAGTAAGTGTATCAAGTCTTTACAGCTAATGGGAGAAGGCAAGAGAGGGCAGCTTCCCTTCTTTGCAATCCTTCCAACTGGGTTGAATATGTGGGAATTGTCTCATAGGCTACCTTTAGCCCACACCTGACAGATACCCATCTCTCAGTCCCACATAAGGTTCCTTTTTAGTGCCTTCTCCTGATGTCCCCACTTCTCTAACATTACCTCTTCCCAGCCCTGGAGGAAATACATTTCTACCTCTCAAGGGGCAAGGGCTTCACTTTGCCATGTGCTCTCTGCCCTTTGTACTAAGTAAACCAGGGCTGTGTCTCCCTCTCCCTGACCCCACAGAAGTGCCTGGGGGAATGGTGTTGTTAAGGCTGAGAAGATTCTCCAAAACTATTCGGATAAGCTGAGAAGAAAGGGAAAAATATTACAGAAAATGGCCAAATAATATCATCTGTGAATCAATGAAAAAGCACTACCATCTCCCATTAGAACAAGATGTCTTCAGATCCAAATGATTTCATCACTTGTACACACACGAAGCATGCAAAGTTGCAAAAAAAGCTGGGCTATGAAGCAGCTCTCAGGGGTGGCTGCAAAGCAATGTAAGCGGGAGTGAGAAGTAAGTGCCTACACCTGTGAGGGAGGGGCTGTGTGCCAGAGCCTCCTTGGTCAAGAACCAGGGGGTGGCAGATGAAGAGGGGGGTGAGGAGCCCTCCTCTACACTGCAGCCACAGGAGCACTGTGGGAAGGTTGCCTTGGCCTTCAAAACTGTAACTGGGTACCTCTGCTCCAGGACAAAGACCAGAGCACAAACCTTGAGGTCTGAGGCCTCCACTTGCTCCTAATTCTGGCCCCTCCCTTGACTCCAGTCAAACAGTTCTTATAGACTCAAATATGCTAAATAGCCAAGCAACACATAGTGACATTTCAGTTACCGATGGACTGCATGTGTGCAACAGTCCCACACAGAGCTGAAACATCCCTACCACCTGGCGGTGTGCTTATAGTTCACCTCGTGAGGATGTTTGTAGTAAACTCACACAAGGCATTTACTCGTGGGCTTGTGGGAAGGCTGGCATAAACCCACCTACTGTACTGTGGGTCATAAAAAACTATAGCAATGTAGTTATGTATGCATCATACTTGGAGAGGACAGTGAATGACTCTGACCGGCTTATGTATTTACTGTGGCATTCATTGTTATTTTAGAGTAAACTCCTACTTGTAAGAAAAATTTTCTGTGAACAGACTGCTAGTGGCAGCCCTACGCATCTAGAGTTCACTGCCATTTCCTGGCTGCATCAGAAGGCCACTGCAAGTGAACAGCCTGTTCATCCCAGGCTGGTGCAGGTACACTCCAAGGCGTTTATGTAATAGAGAAGTCACCCACCCATGCATCCTTCAGGAGGCACCCTTGTGGCTAAGCAGAGCATGACTGCAAGTCCTCCTCTCACTCCCACATGTTCCCTGTTTGAAACACCTCCCCCTGACTCCCTCCTTCTTGTCCTCAGCTGTCAGCCTGAACATCTCTCCTTCCCCAAAACTCGCACACCAAGGAGGTTTCCTTTGTTACATGCCTTCCTGCAACTACTTCCATTCCCTTGGAGCATCCAACTCAGAATGAGATGATGTTTATTAACGTAATCTCTGCCACTTACATTAGGCTGAGCTATATAAAGGCAGGGAAAGTTCCTTCTCTTTTCACTGTTTTATCAGTGCAATCTGCCTAGGCCCTCAATAAGTGTCATGGTTTACATCTAAAATGTTCCCTCAAAACCTTACATATTTGAAAGGTTATTGGATTGTGGATGTGCTGTATTCATTAGTGGACTAATTCATTAATGATTTCTGTACTTTCAGAAGGTAGATCCTTGTTGGAGTGATAAGTCACTTAGGGTGTAATCTTTAAGGGTATATTTTTGTCTTCACTTCCCCCTTTCTTTCTGTTTCCTCACTGCCATGTGGTCAACAGCTTTCCCACCACTAGAGCCAGCCAACCATGCATGGACTCAGCTCTCTGAAACATGAGCCAAAATAAAACTTCTTCTTAAGTGGTAGGTGTGGCGTACCATTCTAACAAGAAGAAAGTGACTAAGACAGGAAGTATTTACCAAAGCAGTTACAAACTTTTCATCCAAGTCAATGATATTGCTCCCATGGAGCACAGAGAGACCTTGCTGCAATGTAGTGTGCTTTCCAGGTTGTGGAGCAAGGACAGGTGAAATTTCAGGACAGGACACCGGCTTCAGAGCAGGCTGTGAAGAGCTACTTGAAAGTCAAAGCAGCCAGGGTTTCTGCCCTTCATGTTCCCATTCAGACTGGTGGCCACATAGCATTGGGCACCCAGCCATTCCTTATGTTCCTCTCTTCAGTGAGTTTCCAAGTCCTGCTAGTGTGGTTCTAAATTATCTTTAGATATGCATAAATTATTTTTACTATATAAATAATACTTGGTAGTTATAAAGAAAAGTTAAAAACAGTTATTGAAGAGAAATTAGAAAACAAAGGGAAGCCCAAAAGAAAGGGCAATCATCCATTGCCTCAGTGCCCAGAGACCACCTCTGTTACCCTTTTGGAGGCCTCATGGGAGTTAGTGACTTGGACCCTGCTGTGGCTCAGCATTCAGAAGACCTCCCCATGCCTAGGACTGGGAGAAGAGTCAGGATCCATGTATCCAAAGGTCACTCCTGAACATTTATAAAAAATTTCCTTCATGTAGGCTGGCTGTCTAATCCTCATCGGGTACAGCAAAAAGCCACAGTGCTTGATCCAGAAGTCAAGAGCTGATTGAGGGTTAATTGACAGGTCAGCCCTGTCAACATGTGTTACGCCATCTGGATTTGCCAATAGACTTTTCACCAAATTCTAACCAAATGAGATGCAGATAACACTCTAAGCATCTTCACAAGCTTCTTACCTCAGAACTGGTGGAAATGAGGAAGGACATTCTTCCCTTGAGGTGCTCAAGGGCAGGGCACTGTCCACCTCGGTCCCTCAGGCCTATAGTACCCCTGGACCTCTCAACAGGGGCTCAGGGCCTAGACTTGACAAAGTAGTAGATAAGGTGAACCTCCCTTAGGAGGGGAGTCTGAATGAGACTTTCTCTAGGAAAACACTCTTGGGAAGGCTTTCCCTTTCCTAACAGAGAGAAATAGGATGTCCAGACTGAAAAAAGCTCCTTCCCAAGAGTTCATTTGCTGTCTTCAGGGGCCTGTGGACAGCTCTGCCACCTGAAACACCACTCAGCACCTAGGGGCTGTCCTGGGGGATGGAAGAGGAGAGACTTTGTAGTAAAGAATGGGGCTCTATGAAAAAAAGAACCCCATTGAGTCCCATCTCCTCACATCTCAGACGTGAGTCCCTGGACCAGCAATGTGACCTCATCTTAAAGTAAGAATGGTAACAGCACGTGTCTCATAAAGTTGCTAAGTAGGCTGAACAAGTTTATTCACATAAAGTGATCAGACATCTGGCATGATAAATTCTAAATAATGATAGTTACTGTCAGGAGTGTGGCTAGGTTCTTGGTTGGAATCCTTCAGGGAGAATCTTCACATGACCATTCCATGGGATCTTGTTAAAATGTAGATTTGTACCTGGTCCTTTTGGAGAGGGTATGTTCTGCATTTCTAACCAAGTCCCAGCTGGGATCAATACTGTTGGTTACCCACTATTATAAAAATCAAAGCCCCAGAGCACTCAGCCAGCCTGTAGGTATAATAATCCTGTCCAGCCTTGTTGGATTTCTGAGATGTTGACATGGAAGGATACTGATCGCACCACCCTCCCAGTTAACCTGTAATCAGAAAAACACATGAAGCCATGTTGGATATAGAAAACACTCACCCTAATACATGTCACCATGTAGTAAGATAATTTATTAAAATTTTCACATTTACTTGTTATGAACACTGTAGAAAAGGAGGCGGGGAGAAGTGTAGTTCTCCCTTGGCTGAGGAATAAGTTTGTCACTATCTCATGTAGCTTTTTACTGGAAGAGTCTTACTGGAAAACAGGAAGTGTTAGGTTTTATGATTTTTTTTGCACGTTCTTATTTGAGTATCTTTATCTTTAGAGGTTTTCCTTTATTTTTAATTTAATCCTTCCATATGAATACATTTCTGTATCACACAACAAGCTGGCTGAACACTAAAGGAAAGCTGCGGTCCTAGGGAAGGAATGGTAGAGATCTAGTCCCAAATTAATTCAAGTACCCAACTTCAAGTTAGATTAATTTTTTCCCTTGGTATTAGCAATATGAATTACAAAGAGAAAAAGATGTGAGAAAAATCCTGATGTTAGGAGAAAATTATATATGGTAGAATGAAGGGAAGGTGACCTAAGGCAAACAACAATAAAGTCCATAGTAACCCATCATGAGGGTGCTGCATGAGCTGGGCATCACACACACATATTATTCGCCGAACTGGCCAAGTATCTTCTTAAAATCAAATGAACTGAGTCTCTGTTAAGACAGACAATTTGTTCAAGACTACACACCTGGTAAATGGTGGCGCTACAGTTAAAAGCCAAGCCTTTATTTCTACTCCCTAGCAACTGATCAGGCGAAAACTGGTTAATACATTGCACATGTGCCACCACTCTAACATTGTGCCACTGCAGATGTTGTTACTGGTCATAGTCTCTGTCCCTGCAGGGCCAGGTGGGGCCTTCTTGAGACAACTCTAACCTCAAAATGAGCTGTGATTTGTCTGCCCTGCCCACTGCCTTCCTACTCTCGACAAACTGTTCATCTGTCTCTCCATCTCTCCTGGCACCTGTCTACGATTCTATGATGTAGATGCCTGAGCCTATACTTTTTATTATTTTTTCAACCTTTTTGAGGAAAAAGGGTAAAATATAGAATACATACAGAAAACTACAAAAAATTAAGATGTAACAGAGGATGACTTACCACATGACAGCAAAAGAACAATCACTCAGAAGTAGTGTCTGTGGCTATGTCATAGGCCAGGCATGTCTCACCCGTGGCCTGCTGTTCTGCCCTTACTTTTTCAGTGAAGTGGAACTGTCATTGGCCACACATAAAATGTATAATATAGTTAATGTACATTATCTATCTACCTACCTACCTACCTACCTATCTATCTCTCTCTCTATATATATATATAAACTTCTTTTAAATTTTTATTATAATATTTTTTAAAATTAAGAGAAAAAACAACCAGTCACAGGTGGGACCCATTTATCACAGACCATCACAACATCTAAAGAAGGCCGGGTTCTGCCCCTTCCTGTCTGCAGCCCCTCTTATCCTGGGACGACCACTAAAGCTTAGATAACAAGTTAAAATGTAAGTTACCACAATAATAAAAAAGAATCACAAGTCTACCAATGAAGATAAAAATCATTTCATAAAATTTAACATCTATTTATTGCCCAAACTTCCACATTCTCTTCTGTATTTCCCATATGCTCCTCTGTGTTTGTATCTCAGTATACTTTCCCTGCCCTCTCCAGAATGCAGCAATTCTGCCTGCCACTGCATTATGCTTTCTTTTAAATCCCTTCACTGAATTTTACATTTGAGGTATCACATTCTTCATTTCTAAAATTCATATGTAATTTTCCATATCTTTGAAAAATTATTAATCTTGTAATATAGTAAATACAATTAAATTCAGGTCTCTATCTGATTAATTTCAACATTTGTTTCCCTTGTGAGTCTGTTTGACTATAGCTGGTGCTCATTTCACTCATTTATTCTGTTTTCTTGAATGCCTAGTTGTTTTGCATAATGAGTTATATCTAATTTACACAAAACTGTTTTTCAAAGTAAGTTGACGCTTTGATGTTATCTTTCTCCAGAGAGCATTCATATTTATTTCTGTTAGACACCTTTTTCAAGTTTCAGAAAAGAGAACTTTTAGGATATATTTCCAGCATTTTTAACTGTCCCCAGAAAAATAACTGATCCGAATGACTATCATTTCTGAAAACCCATACTTCCCAAGGCAGAGCCACACAGGGAGGTCTCCCTATTCTAGTTTTTCCTACCATTTTCACCCAGGACTAAGTATGGAACTGGGTTTTTAAAGGGATGGACGTACAGGGTTAGTAAAACTCTTCCAGTAAAATTCTCCTAGGGCCAGATCCTGGACAGTTTGTTGGAAGGACATAACTAATGATAAGGTAGTATTAGAGGGCACAGAGGCTTGGTTATACTCAGCACAGATTCTCACTCCATTTTTATAAGCCTATGAAAAATACAGCTTTTTGGAAAGCTGTAAAATTTCTTCATGTTTCTGATGGCAAATGGAATTCGCTCACTATTGAGTTACCAACTGTGTTACAAAGATAGCCCTATTCTATCGCTTTATTTATCCAGGATACACCTTCATACTAAAGCAACTCACAGGCTTCTTCCCTAGCCATTCTTCAGGTGAAGTATGACAGAGCCAAGTTTTTTCATTGTTGTAAATTTATGGTGATCCCATACCATGCTAATCTTCTAGAGAAACTCAAATAAAATGTACTTAAGACCTGTCTTAGTTGCTTTTTCTGTTGCTGTGACTCAATACTTGACATTCACAATTTTAGGGAAGAAAGATTTATTTTAGCTCACAGTTTCAGAAGGTCACAGTCCATTTATGGGCAGCCAGCAGCAGTGCAAACACATGGTAGAGGTCAAGGTAGGGGAAGCTCCTCGTGGCAACAGAAAGCCAAGTCCCAGAAAGAATGGAGAAAGTAGTGTACGTACTTTCAGGTCCTGTTCCAGTGATCTGCCCCTTCTGAGTACAGCCTCAGTGTTCCAGTCCTTCTGTTTAGGCCCCTAATCCACCACAAGCCTGAAATCTATAATCTACCATATGTCTGTCTTGTACCACACACCACACCCTTATAATCCATGATATACCCATAATCTACCTCTCCAGACCATGAGGAGACCCCCATCTCTTAAAAACACATCGTTCCACAGATAGTCCATAATATTTAACTATATGAGACTTTTATGGGACATTCTAGATGCAAACCACAACAGAGTCTAGACATACTTATGTCTCCATTCTGGCTTGAAGCACTAGCATGCACCAATGGGGACTTTGGCACTAATCAAGTTTTCTACAGAGGAAAAATAAATCTTCAAACATTGTACTTAGCTTTAAAAACTCATAAACTTTATATTCAGTGAAAAAATGCAGCTCTTTCCTCTTCTGCCATTAATAGCTGTATGACAAGCCCAAGTCATATCACCTTTTACATCTAGGTTTCAACATTTTTAAAATGAGAGTGCCCATCCTGGCTCTAAAATGTTTTGAGTTGTTATTTTCCAAGTATCTTAAAATATGCCAGTACCTTTCTTTCCCCCAACTACTACTATAAGCTACACACATTAAGACCTCAATAAATATGTAACAAATTAATATGTAACTCGTATCACATCATAGTGCTGTATTAAGTAAAATAGAGTATATGACTCATATATATATATATATATATACACACACACACACACACACACACACACACACACACATACACAAACGCTGGGGAATTCCTTACATATATTGTAACTCAATAATCATCTCCTTAAAAAGTCAAGTACACTTCCATTTCTAGCCACTTTGAAATAATTGGTTCCAAATCAGCCCATTCACCATAAGCATTTAAAAAAACTGGACAAAAGTGTAAGGAGCAATTGTTTTTTTAATGTGGTCATAAGCAATGAAAGCAATGTAGCAGTGTCATCCTTAAGAGAACTAGCCTATTTTACCATAAAGGCACAATGTCAGGACTTCACAAGAGCTAAAGTGCAAGTAGATCACTTGGACTCAGGCAGACCACAGCAGCCCCACTGACTCTAAAAGACAGCAGCAGTCCCACTGACCAGAGTAGACTGCAACAGTCCCACTGACTTATCTACATGCAGTTCCCTGATTCAAAGGCAAAAAAGTAGATCAGAGTTTAGGAAACTCCAGTGTTATGCTGGAATGTAAGAGAATAGGCAGCAAGGGAGACAAAGGTCCCTGAGAGCTTATGTCCCGTCACTTGTGTATACCTGATCAGACAGGTTGTGCACATGCTGGATGACATGCTGAAATGTGTCAGGTAGCAGCTCATGTTTGGAACGAGAGCAGAAGAAGACACTTCAGGTTAATCAGTTCTGGGGGAAAAAGCAGTGTAGGAGGTTGAAGTTTCACCTTTTCATAGCAAAGGGATCTAGCCAAAATCTCATTCATTACCTAATGAAACAATTTAGGCCTTCCAGAAGTCTTTCTTTTTGAATTTTGAATTTTTTTTTTTTTTACTACCTAACACAAAGGCTCTTCACAATCCTTAATATCCTCCAAGAAGAGAGCTTAAAAACATCTTTATAAAAGCATGGCACTTTAGGTGGTCAATCTCATCCTTATCAATGACACCCCCACTGTTAATATCACTTTGTAGATAGAGAGACTGAGGCAGGAAGCAGGAGTGCACAGGGGGAACAGGACCATGGGCACACCCTGAACTCAAGTCCAGGGGCCATATTTCAGGGAGCCCTGGAAGGAAGGGCAACAGCCACCTAATCAGAAGACAGAACATGAAAAGGAGCTGTCTACAATGGCAGCTCTGGAAGCAATTCTAAGTGAGGTGGGAAAGTACAGGCACCAATTCTCACCGTTGCAAACATAACAGTTTCAGATGGTCTGGGGCTCAGTGTGTGGGACCCCATTCCAAATTTTGTTTTGACAGGCAAGCCATACTAATACTGGAAAGCAACCTGTAGCAAAGCAGGCCAGTGAGATGCACACACCAGTTTTCCTCAGGAAAGCCAACCTATGTCAACAGTTCAGAGACCATGCTGTCCACACTGTCCTCTGTGGAAGCACAGCCAGTGGGCTGCCCCAGGCAGTAAGCTCAGAGGAAGCAGTGACCTTCCTCGTATTTGCTTCCCTCTTGGACAGTGTTTACCCACGTGTATCAAGAGATCTGTAAGCTGAAAAGCTACACAATGGGACACCATTGGAACTTCTACCCTGACTCAGTGGTTTCCTCTAAGACTCAGTCTCCTGAAAAGTATGTCAATGTCAGTTACATAACTTTGAGATTCTGCCCTAGACAGACTTTCCCTCATCAGGTTTGGAATGAGAAGGTCTCCCTAAACACAAGTGAGGGTATTATAGTTACTTTTTCATTCCTGTGACTCAGTACCTGACATTCACAACTTAGGGAGGAAAAATTTATTATAACTTACAGTTTCAGAAGGTCACAGTCCATTCATGGGTGGGCAGCTGGAAAATGCTGGAATCACATGGTGGGGTTGCAGCTAGAGCTAGAACTGGAGTTCCTGGGGCAGAGATCCTTACAGCATGGTAGACGAGAGAGAGACTGGGAGGAAGGGCAGAACCAGCACATGACTCCCTGGTCATACCCCAAGTACCAGCCCCCTTCCAGCCAGGCCCTACCTCCTAACTCTACACAGGAACTTGAGGATTTTGGGGGACACTTCAGATCCAAACCACCACAGAGGGCACCCTGCTGTCTGTGAGGACCACACTCAGGCTGAGCCCCTTTGCTCTTGGGCACAATGTGTGTGCCTCTACGTTGTGCCAAGGAGCAATAATGGTACCTGGAAATCCACTGAGACTCGACTAATGAAAAGCAAATTCCAGTAGGATGGCAAGACTGCTTCTGAATTTGTAACATGTGAAAACACATAGAAAAGCTGGTTTTAGTAGCTTTGATATACCCCCAATGAGTCTGATTAACCAGAAGTATTTGCTAATCAGCATGGTCAGCATCACAGTTCTAACTCCCCAGGAGGGAGGAACCCATTAGAAGAGGAAAACTGCACATCAGGATGAGTATGGCTCACCTGGGGTCTCGTAACTGCTGGAGAGCTTTTAACTTTTGCAGGAGATGTCTTTATGTGAAGGATTCTGTGTTAGTATGTTTTCTATCACTGTTACAAAATACCTGAGATCCACTTGAAGGAGGAAAGAATGGTTTGGCTCAGAGTTTTGGAGATTTCAGTCCATGGTTACCTGACCTGCAATGCTTTTGGGCCTGTGGTGAGGCACAGATTCATGGTGAGCATGTGTGGAGTAGAAACATGCTCACATTATTGTGTCCCAGAAGCAAAAGGAGAGAAAGAGGCAGAGGTCCTAACATCCCTTTAAAGGGCGTGACCCAGTTACCTAAGTTCCTTCCATTGGCCCCACCTCCTAAAGGTCTCATTATGTCCCAGTAGTACCATGATCACACCTTCAGTGCATGGGCCTTCAGGGAATGTTCTAGATACAAACCACATGTATTGTTACACAGTAAGAAAAGGATGCTTGGTGCCACACAGCGTAAGACTGTCTGGCAGAGTACCCTCCAGAACACAGGGCGCCAGGCGTAACCTCCAGGATGGAGACTGCAGAAAGGAGAGAGCAAGGTCTTGCCTTGGCCTACCTCTGACCCCGGCTGGGCCATCCATCAGCTGAGTTCAAACTGGGTCATAATCGACCGCAAGCTCTGACACTGTAGGAGGTTTCCAAGACATTCAGATGTCTCTGCAGTGCAGCCTGTGAAGATGCCCATGGATGTGACATCTAGCGCTGTCTGTAGTCTGCGGCCTCTCCCTGCTCACTGCTCTTGACCAATTCTCACTACTCTCATCTGGGTAGGGGGAGGAGTCACATAGGTGCCAGCCGAGCCTGGACTGTGTTGGTGACCCAAACCAGGACCCTCTAATATCTTTCTACCTCTATACTTGCTTCTTTTCCATAAACCTCAAGGCTCAGTTTCCATACTGCATTCTTCATAAAATCTTTTCCTAGCTGTCACTGTCCCTGCTAAACTCTCCTTTACAATCCCTCTCATTATGCACACTATGAGTCAAGTTAATCATACACAAACCTCTTTGATACTTTTGGTCTCAGGTTACTATTTAATTCTTGAATATTATTTATCTTTTAAAGTATATCTCTGTTTTCTCTTGATGGTCTCTGTCATATGTTTTTATAAATACATATGCTATCATTTAACTAAGCCTTACTATAACAAAGTCTTATTTAATGCCATGCACTCATTAACTCATTTTATCTCATCAACTACCTATGAAATAGGTTTGGGTATTATTCCCATTCACAGATGAGAAAACTAAGGTACAGAGAGTCTCAGTAAGTTCTACAAGGTCACAGAGACAATGAGTGTCAGTTTTTCCTAGATTCATATGGCGTTTACTTTATGATATTGCGGACTGACTGGTACTAATTTGTCTCAAGGAAACATTGCTAACAAACACAAGAGAAATACAGAGTCTGGTCCCTATCCACACATGGTCCCCAGTGCTCCTTTTCATCTGTGCATAACAACATTTTGTGTAACATTTTCTATTCTGCATGCTTCCAGAAATAGCTGTTTCATCTTAAAAGAACTAAAATTTTCACGTTTTAGAAAAAATGAGTCTAATAAAAAGACTTTAGAGTATGCACACATCTTGACAGATGGGCACAGAGTCCTGCCCACCTCTGAGTACTGGTGTTCAGCTAAGGGACTGGCTCACCAGAAGTATTCACAGATGCTCATGGTGAGAGGAGGGTGGGGGTGCTGGCCCTGTATAGATGCAACTAGTTCATTCCCTGCACCATCGGATCAGGGCTGGGCTGTGTGGAGTTCTGTTACAGACCTCATAAATCTGAGACACTGTCTCACCTCCACCTGTGTGCCTTTATTCAATTCTCCCTTCTAAAAGTTTCTTTCCAAGAGGACATATGGTATTCTACCAAAAGGAGGACATGACCCCTCACTTATTGCTCCACAAACAAATACACTCCTTGCATATACTTTGCAAATATTTAATCACAACTCTCCATGTTTATTGTTCATGTTAATTGTGTAATGTTTATGTTCCATATGGCTCATTCGTCAGTGAAATATGCATACTTCACAGTGCTTCTGCTGTGATAGCACAGGCCTTACCAGCAGAGGGACTGCTTTCCTTCATTATAGAAGTCTCTATGAAGCCAAAAGACCAAAACTTTCATTCATACAGAATTTCATTGAAATAATCCATCTGATTTGTATACCCAGTGTGATCATAACCTAAAGCTACAGCTATACATATACTGATACAGCCTGGACTACAACTATTGTGTTTTCTTGGAATGCTGTCCTCGCTTCTCTTTTGAGATCCATCCTGCATGTAACCTCCCATAAGAAGGCCTTTCCAGTTCTCTATCCTCATTCAGAAGCATGGCATCCCCAGTGCTCATTTTTCACAGAACTTATCCCATCTCATCTAAGTATTTTGGCATCTCTAATCTTCCCCATATATTCTGTTTTGTAACTATTCTTTCCACTACACTTCAAGCTCTTTGAGAACTCACTCAGCACCTGACTCACTTCTTACGTGCTATGGATGGCTAACAAAATCTTAAGTAAAGGACATACTCAGTAGATTTTTGCTTTTAGTCAGGTGTGGTGGCGCATGCTTGTAATCCCAGCACTCAGGAGGCTGAGGTAGGATTGCCGAGAGGTCAAGGCCAACTAGGGCTACGCAGTAAGTTCAGGACCAGCCTGGTCTAAAGAACAAGATCTTGTCTTAAAAAAAAATGTTGGGTGTAGGTGTGCACTCAGCCCCAAGGGACTGGGTGACAATGTCCATGCACTCTACACATACTTATCCGCCACTACAGATGCTGAAGAGGTAGCTGAGGACAAAGCTAACATGAATGATTGCCCCTGCCAAGGCAAGAGGTAATAAGAAAATGGAGAAGAAAATATGACACACAGAGAAAAGTGATGTTGGGAAAAATAAAGCAAGAAAATGGCATGGAAAGTCAGGGATGGCTGAGATCAGATTCTGATAACACCTGCAAGGGAGAGGTCACCTCTGCAGAGATTGAAGGAGGTGAGCTGGCATGCATGTTGATAGCTGAGTCAAGGGCATTCCAAGCAGGAGCAGCATGTGCAAAGGCCCTACAATGACAGTGGGCTTGCGGTGTTGGAGCAATAGCAAGGAGGTCACTGAAGCTGCAGAGGAGGAAGCAAAGAAGAACAGAAGGAGGAGAGGTACAACATCACAAGGCCTCTGGGCCTCTGGCTCTGAGTGATGTCAAGCAAGCCTTTGGGAATTCTGAGCAGGGCGGTGACACAGCTGAGTCAGGCTTTATGAGGACCACGTTGGCTGCTCTGTTAAGCTAAATGACAAGGGGCAGAGGTGAAGAAAACTGTTAGGAGGCTACAGTGACAATCCAGGTGAGATATTATGGTGGCCAGAAAGAAAGTGAAACGTAGAGATGGTAATGGACAGATTCCTGGTGTGTTTTGAAGGTAAAGCTGACAGTGTTTTCTGATAAATTGGATGCAAAGAATAAGAAGAAAAATCAAATATGTTTGCCTGAAAAACTAGAAAGGTGAACTGGCATTAGTCAAAATGAGAAGGACTCTGGGAAGTTAGAGAGAACTGCTACAGAGCTGCTAAAGCCAAGGTGCTTACTAGACATCTAATGAAAGAGATGGAGAAGGCAACTGGGTGCATAAGGCTGGAGTGTGGGGGAGAGCTCTAGGCTAATGACATACAGTTGGCCATTCCTGGAAGGCGAATAGGAAGCATTTAATGCCATGAGTCTGGAGAAGCCATGATAAGGAGGGGATGAGTGTGGATAGAGAAGAGGCACAAAGATTGAGCCCTGAAGCTCTCCGGTGTTAAGAGAGTGAGAACATGATATGGAAATCAGCAAAGACTCCAAGAAGAAAAAAAATAAAATGTGAATTAAGGGCAGAAGTAAGAAGTACACTGTCACAGAAGCCAGGTGACAACAGTGGTTCAAAGACAAAATGGATCCAGTGTTGCAGGCGGATCAAGTTACAAAGGCCCTGAGAACTGGCCACTGAATTTGGTAACAAAGAGGTCATTCAGTGGTCCTGACAAGAGGTGTTTCAGTGTAGCAGCAGGAAAAAAATTCTGACTGGAACAGACTCAAGGGAAAATGGATGATAAGCACTAGAGACAATAGGACTAGAACCAATTCTTTTAAGAATTTATGATGAAATACAGAAGGAGACTATGTAAGGTGATCAGAAGTAGGAAAGGCAGTGCCCATCCAGATTTATGGCTCATGAGACACTGCTGACATGTCTGTATGTTGTTACATTAACCAAACTAAGCATGACGTACTTCTTCACCTCAAGCTGCATTCTTCACTATTCCAAAAGGCTGCAGAGATACTACACTATCCTTGTGAGGAAAGGGTGATGAAATATTGGGTATGCTGTTCTTAAAGCTCAAAGAAAAGCCATTCTCTTTTTATTAGTGTCTCACCAAAATAGGACAGTTGTTGACTCTGTGTGTAAACATGGGAGGAAGTGGCAAAATTGCCTACCACTTGAAAACCACCTTAAAGTCATCATTCCTAAGGACAAAACTCTTCCTGAACCATACAGCAAGTAACATCAGGGCCTTCTGTGTGTGAGGGGCCATGTCACACCTTCACCTTCTTGGGGGGACATTTCTGAGGACAGCCACCTTTTCCTGACTACCACACTTCAGTTCTACCACTACAAAAGCGTAGATAGAGACAAGGAAACATCTTCTGGATGTTTCTTCTGTAGTGGAACTCGAGCTACTCTGTCTAATCTAATTCTCCATTATAGCATGCTCAAATACAAGTGGCTCTCAACGTATAAGTAATACAGAAATTACTTAACTAGTTTTGTTGACAATAATCTCAATTCCTTGTGGCTAACCGTACTATTTACATGAGAAATTGGTTCAACGGCCCCCTCTTTACACCAAAATCCCAGGATGCTCAATTCCCTTCCATCAGGGGTAGGGAAACTTCGCTCTGTCCAGGGAAATTTGGATGTTTATGACATCATTTGTGGGCCATACAAAACTAACAACTTAATAACAGCCTGTCATATTTGGTAAAATATTTAATGATTAGACAATTAACTAACCTCAATGTGATGGCTGCATCTTCCTGCCCAGAACAGATAATTTTCCTGTCCATGGGCCAAATGTGCCCCACCCCTGTGTTATATGAGTCACATTATACTTACACACACCCTACATAGTGCCTCCTACATTTTTTCTAGATTATTTATGATCCCAAATAAAATCTAACTGATGTGTAAATAGCTGTTTTACTACACAGCTTAGGGAATAACTACAGGATGATATATCTGAACATGTTCAGTACAGGTGCAATGTTTAAAAATATTTAAATATTTCAATTAGCAGCTGGTGGAATCCATAGATGCACATATGGAGATTACACAGATAACCTCCTTTGAGGTTATCTTTGAGGCTAGCCATGTTCTGGCCAATGGGCAGCTGTGTGGTGTCTTCTAAATTTTAGCTATTGTTAGTTGTGCTGCTAGGAACATGGGTATATGTTGTTACTCCTTGAATATCTGCTTTGATATATATATCTGTTATATGATGCCTTCAACTCCTTTGGCAGAATTCCCAGAGATTGAAGGGGACATTTAATTTCAGTCTTTTTTTGTGTAAAGTGTGACTTCTGTAAGCAGCAAATTCTGGGGTTTTGCATTTTGATCCAGTCAGCCAGCCGATGTCTTTTTATAGATGAGTTGAGACCAATAATCTAATATTCAGTGTAATTATCATGGTATATCTGCTATATCCTGCCCATTGGTATGATGTTTCATTATTAACTGATTGATCTGCTCTTTGTCTGTTCATTCTCCTTTTCTATTGTTTCCTTTTCCCTGGAGTCTTCGGTACTGTTGGTTTCCCTTTCTTTGTCTAAGATTTCTTTAAGTATTTTCTGCAAAGCAGTTCTAGTAGATGTGAATTTCTATATGTTTTCCTTATAACAGAAAATTTTAACTTCTCCCTCTATTTTGAGAGCTAATTTTGCTGGATATAGCAATGTGGGTTGGCATCTGTTAGCACCTGGACAATATCGTTTCATGATATCCTACCCTTTACAGTTTGTGTTGAGAAATTTGCGGTTATCCTGATGCCCTTGTCTTTGTAAGTCAACCTTTGTTTTTCTCTTACAGTTTTTAAAATTTTCTCTTTGTGTTGGATCTCTAGGATTTTAATTATAATGTGTCACGAATATGTTCTCTCACAAAGTTGTTTGGAGTTCTATATGCCTGCAGTAGTTAAATGTTCATTTCTTTCCTTAGATTTGGAAAATTTTCTTTTATAATTTCATTGAATATATCTTTTAAGCCTTTTGTTCTATTCTCAGTTTATTACTATATACCCATAATTCTGAGGTTGCTCCTCTTTGAGTCATCCATTGACAGTTGTAACCAGTCTCTCAGTTGTTTATTTAGTTTGCTTTTTTTTGGTTTTATTGTCTTCATTGACGGAATATTCCAGATTATAAATTTTATCTTAAAGATCTGATAATCTATCCTCAAAATCTTCAAGCTGGTTACATATTTTTTCCTATGAGGTTTTCATTTCATGGAGTTCAGCTTTCATTGTTTCTATATCTCTGCTAAATTGTTCCCTAATTTCTTGAACTGCCTTCATTGTCTGTCTATATATTTCTTTATAGTCCTCAAACTTCTTATTAATAGTTGTTACACCTTGAATAACCGCTTTGAGCTCTCTGTATGTTTCTTCTATGTCCTATGTGAGTCTCTGGGTCCATAAATTGTTATTTTTACTGCCTTTGCTATTTATCAAATATGATAGTTCAACATCCCTGGTATCAGTTTCTGGGGTGTCAGATCATTTTGTAGGTGTTTTATTACATCACTTCTTTATTGTTCTATTACAGTGAGTTGAATCTCAGGTATTACTGATTTAGTCGGTCTCTACTCCAAAGATTCTTTTATTAGACTACATGCATTAAATTTTACCTTGAGTTCATTCAGGTTTTAGAGTTTATGACTGTTTTCAGTTTATTTAGCTATTAATTTTGAAGTTATTCTTAATGTCCAGCCTTCTGTCAAGACCTTACTCTTTTCCACCTTTTGGTTAAGGAGGCATAGAATACAGAACTACGTATGGTCCATGAACAAAATACTTGTTAGCTTATCTTGGATATAAAGATCATTAACAATGGAAACATTCACATTTTTATTTTCTTTTCCCTCCATTTTATTCATAGGTGTAAGTGTAATACATAAAGTTAACACTGATCTTTAGTATTTTGTGCACATACATATTGTGGCAAAGTTACAAACCCTTACCTTCTCTCTTTTCGAACCTCCCACTTCCTCCCCTTTCCTACCAGTTATCATCATACCCCACATTAAGTTCTATGAAATAATTGTGATCTGGGTCTCTTATATCAGAGAAAAAATTCAATATTTCACCATCTGCTTCTGACTCACTTCACTAAGCATGATGATCTCAAGTTGTATCCATTAACACACAAAAGCCTCTGACCTATCTATCTTTATAGATGAGTAGTGTATGAATACCACGATTTATGTATCCATTGGTCTGTTGATGGGTATTTTGGTGTCTTCCACGTTTTAGCAACTGTTAGTTGGACTGCTGTGAACATGGGTATGCATGTATCTCTGTTAGATGTTGTTGTTAATTCTTTTGGGAAAATTCCCAGAAGTGGTATTGCAGAATCAAAGAGGGTATTTATTTCCAGTCTTGTGAGAGACTTCCATACTGCTTTCCATAGTGGTTGTACCAGTTTACATTCCCACCAGCAATGCAGGACAGTTCCTTTTTCCCCACAGCCTCGCCAGCACTAATTACTGTTTGTGTTCTTGAAATACGTCACTCTCTCTGGAGTTAGATAGTATCTCTCTTATGGCTAAGAATGCTGAACATCTTTTCATGTATTTATTAGCCATCTGAAATTCTTCATCTGAGAACTGCCTATTAATTTCCTTTGCCCATTTTTCAATCAGGTCTTTGCTTTTTGAGGAGCTTACTAGATATGAGCCTCCTACCTGAGGTATTGGTGATGAATATTTTTTCCCAATCTGTCAGTTCTCTTTTTACACTTTTGATAATTTCTCTTGCCATGCAGAAAATTTTTAATTTCGCACAATCCCATTTGTTAATTCTGGGGACTATTTCTTTTGCTTTTGGTGTCTTACTAAGAAGTTTTTGCCTATACCTGTGTCTTTTGGATATTTGCCTAATTTGTCTTCCAGAAGTTTCAGTGTGTCAGTTTTAGTATCTAGTTCTTTGATCCACTTTGGTTTGATTGGTGAATGGTGAAAGGTGTGTGTCTAGATTTATTCTTCTGCATGTAGATGTTCAATCTTACCAGCACATTTTCTTGAAGAGGCTATCCTTTTTCCAGTGTAAGATTAGGTAGCTGAGGGTATTTGAGTATGTGTCTGCATCCTCGATTCTGTTACACTGGTCTACCTGTCTATTTTTGTGCCAGTACCATATAGTTTTTACAACTACTGCTTTATATTATAATATAACTTGATGTCTGAAATTGTAATGCCTCTGATCTTAGTCTTGTTACTTAGGATTGTTTTAGCTATTCTAGGGCTCCTTTCATTCCATATGAATGTAACAATTATTTTTCAACTTCTGTGAAAAAAGTGGTTAGTATTTTTATAGGAATTGCATTGAATCTGTACATGAGTTTTGGCAGTACAGTCATTTTGACTATACTGATTCTGCCTATCCAAGACCATGGGAGGTTGTTTCATTTTCTGATGTCATCTGTAACTTCTTTCCTCAGTGTAATGGTTTTTTTAATGGTCAGGTATACTCCTAAGTATTTAATCTTTTACTGGGCTATTGAGAATGGGATTATTCTTCTGAGATCTTTCTCCGTGAGTTCACTGTTAGTGTAGAGGAAAGCTGTAGATTTTTAAATATTGATTTTGTAGCCCGTGATTTGGCTGAGTTTATTATTTCCAAGAGTTTCATAGTGGAGTTTTTGAAGTCTTCCATATAGATAATCACATCATCTGCAAATAAGGATAGTGTTGACTTCCTCCTTTTCTGATGCAAATTCCCTTTATTTAGCTTACCTGATTGCTATGGCAAGTGTCTGAAGGACTATGTTGAATAAGAGTGGTGAGAGTGGACAGCTTAGTTGTGTATCAGTTTTTCCGCATTTACTATGATACTTGCAGTAGATCTGGCTTCTATAGTTTGAGGTAAGGCCCTTCTACACCTATTTTTATTGGAATTTTTATCATGAAAGGGTGTTGAATTTTATCAAAGGCCTTTTCTGCATCAATTGAGATGATCATATGGTTTTCATTTTTGCTTTTGTTGATGTGGTGTGTTACATTTATTGATTTATGTATGTTGAACCAGTCTTGCATCCCAGGAATGAAACTCACTTGATCATGGTGTATGATCTTTCTGATTATTTGTTGGATTCTTTTTGTCAGAATCATATTAAGAATTTTTTAATCTATATTCTTTAAGAATATGGGTCTATAATTTTCCTTCCTGGTTAAGTCTCTGTCTGGTTTAGGGACTAAAGTGATGCTAGCCTCAAGAAGTGAGTTTGGTAGTATTCCTTCTCTTTCACCTTCATGGAACAGTTTGAAAAAACTGGAGTTAGTTCTTCCCTAAAATTCTGAAAAAATTTCTGCTGTGAATCCATCTGGTCCTTGACTTTTATTTACAGGTACAGCTTTTATTACTGCTTCAATTTCTGTGTGGGTAATAGGGTTACTCAAAATATTTATGTGTTCTTCATTCAATTTTGTTACTTTGTACATGACTAGAACGTCATCCAATTCCTCCCAATTCTCTAACTTGTTAAGCCTATAGGTGTTCAAAATAATTTCTTATAATATTCTGAATTTCTGCAGAGTTTGTTGTAATTTCACCCTTTTAATTTCTAAGTGAGCTAATCTGTGCTTTTTTTCCCCTTCGATTGGTGAGTTTTGCTACAGGTTTGTCAATCTTGTTAATTCTTTTGAAGAACCAGTCCTTTCACTCATTAATCGTTTCTTATGTTTTTTTATTTCAATTTTATTAATTTCAGATCTGATCTTTACAATTTCTTTTCTTCTACTGCTTTTTGGCTTAGACTGTTCTTGCTTCTCTAGGGCCTTAAGGTGCATCATTAACATGTTTATTTGTGACAGTTCTGTTCTTTTGATATGTGCATTTATGCCTATGAATTTCCCTCTAAGTACTGCTTTCATTGTGTCCCACTGATTCTGATATGATGTACTCCCACCATCATTTAACTCTATGAAGTTTTTGATTTCTTCTGTGACCCATTGTTTGGTCAGTAGTAAGTTATTCAGTATCCATGTATTTGTGTACTTTCTTCTGTTTCTTTTGCTGTTAAGTTTCAGCTTTATTCCCCTATGATCTGAAAGCATACAAGAAATTATTTGTGTTCCTTTCTATTTATGTAAGCATGACTTCTCACCTAGAATATGGTCTCTTCTAGAATATCTTCCAAGTACTCCTGAGAAGAACATGTATTCTGTTGATGTTGGGTGGAAAACTCTCAAAACTCTGTTGGGTTCAAGTCTTTTTAGTGTCATTTAACTATTTTATATCTTTGTGGATTTTCTGTCTGGTTAATCTATCTATCTGTGATAGTGGAGTATTAAAGTCTCCTGCTATAATTGTATTGGGGCCTATATGTCCTTTCAGATCTAATAATTTTTGGTTTATGTAATTGGGTGCTCCAAAGTTGGGAGCATATATATTGATAATTGTGATTCTTTCTGTTGTATTGTTCCCTTCGTCAGTATACAGTTACCATCTTTGTTTCTCCTAATCTGTTCTGTTTTGAAATCTGATGAGTCTGAGACTAATATAGCTACCCATGCTTGTTTTCTTGGTCCTGCTGCATGAAATATTAAATTTTACCCTTTTATTTTCAGTCTATGAGTTTCCTTGTGGGTGAAGTGTGTCTCTTGTAAGCAGCAAATTGTGGGTTTCTGCTTTTTGATCCAGTCAGCCAGTCTGTGTCTTTTAGTAGGTGAGCTGAGGCCACTCACTTTCAGAGTCAGTCAGAGTAATTATCAAGTTATGTTTGGTGTGTCCTGCCATCATTATAGTTTTTCAGAATTATTTACCAGACTTACTTTCTTCTCAGCTCATTCTCCTATATTTGTTGTCTCTCTTTTTTTTTTCTAGGTTCACTGATGTCATTAGCCTCCCATTTGCTTTCTAAGTTTCCTCTAAGTATTCTCTACAGTGCCGGCTTAGTGGCTGACAATTTTTTAAAAGTTTTCTCTATTATGAAAAGTTTTAATTTCTACCTCTAATTTAAAAGATAATTTTGCTGAATATAGCAGTCTAGGCTGGCATTTATGTTCTCTTAGCTCTTGGATGATATTGCTCCACGATTTTCTGGCTTTTAGGGTCTGGGTTGAGAAGCCTGCAGTTATCCTGATGGACTTATCTTTGTAAGTCACTCTTTGTTTTTCTCGTACAGTTTTTAATATTCTCTCTTTGTGTTGGATCTCTAATATTTTACTTACGATGTGTCGTGATGAGGTTCTCTTTAGTCTTTGGTGTTTTATATGCCTGCAGTAATTCAATGTTCATTTCTTTCCTTAGATTTGGGATGTTTTCTTCCATAATTTCTTTGAATATGACCTTTAAGCCTTTCGTTTTGTCCTCAGTTTTCTCCCACACTCCCGTAATTCTGAGGTATTTCTTTCTTTAAGTCATCCATCAGCCTTTGTAACCATTCTCCTTCCTTTTTTGTTTTGTGTTCTTTACTGCCTGCAAGTTCCAGCTCAACCAGTTTATCTTCTGGGTCTAATATTATACTACCAAAATGTTCAAACTGGTTACTTATTTTTTCCTGTGTGTTTTTCACATCCTGAAGGTCAACTTTTATTGTTTTTATATCTCTCTGTTGAATTCTTCCCTAATTTCTTTTATTGACTTTATTGTCTGCTGGTTCCTTTCTTCTTTGTTTTTCTCTAATTCTTGTCAATGTTTGCTGATAGTATAGGTATGTCTCGTTGTAACTCTTTCATTTCCTTTTTTATTTCCTGCTTAAATTCTAAGAATTTTTTGGCCCAGAAATTATCACCTTTTTTTTTTTTTTTTTGCCTTTTTTATCTTTGGGTTGTGCTATTTCAAGATCACTGGTATAATTTTCTGGGGTGTCCTGTCTTTCTGTAGGGGATTTATTATGTTTTCTCAAAGTTCTCTTAGAATGAGTTCAGGCTCCAGCATTGTTGACGGGCTATGTTTCTTTTCCTGAGATTCTTAAATTAGACTCTTTCTGTTACCTGGATATCTCTTGCATGTACCATGAAAGCCCAGTCCCACCAAGATCCCAGGTGCAGGCCAGGATCTGGTGGCAGCTACCTCGGGGATATCCACACTTTGAATAAAAATTTACATTTAGAGTACTAACTAAAATTAACAGCTTACTGATAGAGGCTAGCAGCTAGTGTAATATACCTGTTCTACTATCACCTTTTATAGCTGCAATACACCTTCACTTTATATCTGAGTAGACATTGTATTAACTTATTGAAATGTTCTATTAATATCAGTAGTGTAACTCATACACTCAAGTATTGATGCTCTATATTACTTATCTAGGCTAACCCAAACTACTAGAGGTTATCCACTCTTACTGGGTTCATCTTGTATATCCTACATCTGGGTTCATCTATTACAATGTGGCATATATTTGTATCTATTTTTTTTACTTATTCCTTACTAGCTATATATTTATGCTAACTAAATATTGATATATACACCTAGTCTCCATTTAACCTTGTAAATATGATCTAAACAACTATGGTTTCTATACTTACTATTTGGTAGCTTATTGAAGAAGTGTGTTCATGGTGCTGTTGTATTTTTGATAATAATATGTATACAAAAGTATTTTACTGATTTATTATTAACTACACTGTATACCTACAGTAAGTCTCAACTAGTCTATGTATATGGTTGTTAACTATCGATACTTAACAGTTATACTTAAGAGGAAGTTGGAGTAGCAAAGAGTGCAGGTGATGATTAGAAGTTAGCTTTAGGTATAAAATAGAAACCAGAGGGGTATTTATATGGTAATGGATAACCTGTCCATACTCCTTCTCCAAACAGAAAGTAACAAGGAAGAGCACTGTAAGCAAGATTCAGATGAGTTGGGGAGAGTTGAGAGTGGAGTGAAGAGACTGTAGCTTCAAGATATGAATAACAATTTACAATATATGGCTTAGGAAGTTAATAAAGAGGAGGGATTTGGCATCTATCTCATACAGAGATCCAATGAAAGGAGAAAAGGGAACATAAAGAGAGAGAAGAAAAAAGAAAAAGGAACAAAGAAAATTTTTATCAAAAAAAGGTAGAAAAAAAGGAGAAAAAAGAAAAAAAACAAACAAAAAATAGAAAGAAAACTTGATCAATTGCAGGAAAGGGAAGAAACTAAACCTAAAAAGACAAATCACAAACCAAAACACAACATCACAACATACCAAAGGGAAAAAAAAATATAACAATAACCCCATGTATTAGTTGGATATAAAGGTTTTCAAGGAGCTGGGAACAGTCTGATAGTGTTCTATTCAGCTACTTTTCCTAGGGATTTCCACTTTATCTGTGTGATATTACCAGCTGTTCCTGGTACCCTTTAGATAGATGAGTCAGCCCAGGAGAGTGTCAGCTGGAGCTCTCGTACAACAGGTGCTGGTGGTGAGCATGGAGATATGAGGTGGAAAGAACCTCACCAAGGCCTGCAATTGGCAATGGGTGGCAAGATTTGGGGCCTCTATGGAGGCAAGCAGGGAGACCCTGGCCTAAGCCCATTGTGAGCAATCCAAAGTGACTCATTATTAAGAAAACTCTCCATTTATCAGAAATCGGGTTTCTCTGAAAAGTGCTTGCAACAGTTTAGCAAAAGGAAGGTAAAGTTAGTAACCAGGTAACACTGGACAGAGTAATGATGTTACTTACTGGGAACTCCAGACACCAGCCGCAGGGGGCGCAGTACTCGGAAAGCCCTCAGTGCCTTCACGTCAAATCCAGCACCTTTCCCTCCTAGAGCGTTTGCCCCATCTGCTTTGGTTGCTTGTTCTAAAATTGCACTAAAAAGCCTAGAAAACAGGAAAAAGAAGAGATTCAGAGACAGGTGTTGTTGTCCAGCTGGACACTGCACGAAGCCTGCACTAGTGGAGTTTTCAGACACCATATGTGCAACCCTGGTGATAATGGTGTTACTACAGTACACAGAGTGCTGAGAAAGGTAAAGGGTAGACCCTGTGTATTGTGAAAGGCATGACAACACAGATGGCTTTGGGCGAGCTGGGGTTTGCTATCTTTTCTGGGGTACCCTCTGCCCTCTTTCATGGTGGTCTAATTCCCCTTTTCATGAGTGCCAGGAACCACACACACCATTTCCCTACCCACCCTCTTCCTCCTAATGACCCCTTCTCCTTGACTTGGCCAAGGATACAAATAATAATCTCACAGAAGTCTGTTTTATGCTGGCAAATAACAGCTGCTCAAGAGATGTGTAAATAAATAAACAGGCCAACAAAAAATTTTCAAGTGGAAGCAAAATTGCATGGGACTGAGACAGAAATTTCAGCTTGGATGCTTTCCATGTATCTTATACATTCCCCAAACATGAACATGTACTATGTGCAAGACAGCTACAGCAAAATGCACAAAGGTCTAGTCTCCCAAAGTTTACATCTTTGTGGGAAGCATAGGAAAAAGATAGACTAAGAAATTAGTGAACAGATGCTGTATGATCAGAGAGTAGTAAGTGCTAAGAAGCCAACATGCAGAGTCGGGGAACCCTGCAGGGACAAGGGTTGGAAGGCATCCTTGGTGGCTGGGAAAGCAGCTCTGCTTAGGTGACATGCAAGCCATGCAAGCAGTGACCTAAAGAAAATGAGATGGGGACTCTGCAGACATCTCAGGAGACTGTTCCAAGGACAGAGTTAATGCAAGCACCAGAAGCAAGTGTACAATAGAGAACTAGAGGCCCAAAAAGCTTAGCACAGCCGAAGCAGGAGAGGTAAAGGGGAGATGGTGGGAGACAAAGTCAGGGAGGAGGGAGGAGACTCCACCTGGTGCTTGGCTTTCTCTATGAGATGAAGCCACTGGAAAATCTTGAGTGTAAGAGTGACTTATCTGGCCAAAGTTTTAGAACACTTGATGTTGAGGGAGTGTAAAACCTGCAGTGGACAAGTCAAAGAGGACATGTTAGGAGCTCACAGCAGGAGGAGGGGATGAAACCAGCAAGGAACAGTTGGATATTGGCTTTAAAATAGAGCTGATGGGGCTGGCTAATGAACTAGATTTGAGAAGAAAGGGAGTAAAAGAGGATTCCATCAGTTTATGCTTGAGCAACTGGAAGGATAAGCCATGGCAAAATGGAATAGTTATCCAGGACTCAAATGTGGACTCTTTGATCTTGGAGCTGTTGCTTAATCATCAGAATGGATGTCTAGAATCACCTCTGTTGTGTTTGGAGTCAAGGGGAAGGTCAGGCTGGAAACCAATACATGTGAGCTGCACAGGTTGTGTTTAATTTTGAGTAATACAAAACTCCCCAGAAGGCTCTTGAAGAAGGTAAAGACATGAAAGGACTGAATAGTGGGCTCGTCCATAGTGACAGACAAATGCAGTATACACCAACAGAGTTGGATAAGGAGTAGCTTGTAGGGTAGGAGGAAAAGAGGAGAGAACAGGACTCTGAAGAAAGCAGTCAGTGAGAAGGCAATGGCAGCTGTCCAATGCTGTAGATAGCAGGAGAGGAAGCACATAACCATGCCAGCAAAATGAAGACCAGGGAGACCTAGAAAACGCCTGTTTAGGTAAACACAAAGCTTAAGGCCAGTGTCTACCCCTTTCAATATAATGTCTGTCAATCCCTGAACAGAGGTGGACTGAGGGAACTGAGGGCATGAGGGGAGAGGTCAGGGGTCAGGTAGCGAAATGGAAAGGTTCAGACCTGAGGACGTACAGAACCAGAGAAAAATGAGAGTCTGTGTGATGTGGGTTTTGGTGGTAACAAAGGAAAACAGAAAATGAGGGGTGGGGGGCAATGTCTGCCCCTTTATCTAGAGGCAACTCTACAGAGCCGTTGCCTGCAAAGTACATACAGAGACCTGCTTCTGCCTTAGTAGTGTTCAGAATGAAGGAGGAAGCTCAGGTCTACACCTGAATGATGAATCTGGGCAACTTTGGTAATTAAGTAACAAGCCTGAGCTCCTGAGATGACTCAGGCTCCAGGAACTGGATCTAAGAACAGGGAATCAGGGCAGCTGGAGGCTTAGCTTTGCAGGAGGTCTGAGACACAAACGACTGGGCAAAGACAGAGTTGGTCTGAAATAAGGATTTTCTATACTGTGTTCCATAAAAAATGTCACAGAAACCCTACACTGCAAGGCCAGAGCTGCACACATGGGTCCTGATGCCACCAACCCAAATTCCATGGGCAGCTTCCATTCTGTTTTATGTACTGGACCTTCAGTAAAACTTTGTTTAAACAATAGTTTCTGAATTTAGAAGAATTTTGTTGAGCCCATATGAGTCCTTGGGTTCCATCCCTAGCCCTATAAAAACAACAACACAACACAACACAACATTTTAGGGCTAGAGGAGATCAATGGCAGAATTCAGTGGCAGAACACTTGCTTAACAGGTATGAGAACCTGAGTTCCATTTCTAGCACCATAAAATATCAAATAACTTCTAAAAAATCATTGAAAACCTTTGCCAGACCACACCAAAAGTCTTCCAGGTCTTTGATTCTTTCACTCAACTTTCCAGTGTGAAGGCTCTATATGCTATTTGGATCCTAGGCCTTGGGCACCAGGCAGAAGTTGCCAATGATGTGGTGGGTGGGGATCTTTCTCTGTAAGGGAAACATCTTTGTATTAAAATCTAGATTACTAAGATTTAAGGGAATGGAGACCACTTTGCAAATCAGTTGAACAACATTCCAAATCTAAACCAGATTCTGTCCCTAGTATTTCATGGAAGAAAACTATATGCTTACTGGAGGACAAGATGTTCATACAAAATTAGGCAGTGAAGGGAGCAGAGAGTAGATAACTTTCTTCCTTTTAAATCCTTACTACCACGTGAGGACTCCTTTCCCACCCACCCCATTTTATTGATATGTATGCGTGCAAAATTTAAGGTTTACAATGGAGTTGAGCCTTTTATGCACATATGTATCTTATCAAGGTGACAAGGGCCTTCCCACTCTCCTTTTATCCCTCCCCCTACCCTCCCTTCGCTCCCTCCTCCCCTACCCGACCCCCCTGTTTTTCCTTTTAAGTTCCATAGGAGTTGTGCTCTGGGACTCTCATATCAGAGAGACCATTTGATGTTTCACCTTCTACTTCTGACTCACTTCACTAAGCATGATGTTCTCAAGTTTCTTCCATTTGCCTGTAAAAGCCTCCACATCATTGGACTTTATTGATGCACAGTATTCCATTGTGTATAAATAACACAATTTGTGTATCCATTGGCCTGTTGATGGGTATTTTGGTGACTTCCATATTTTAGATATTGTTAGTTGTGCTGCTGTGAACATGGGTATACATACGTCTCTGTTGTGTGTTGTTTTGAACTCTTTTGGATATATTCCCAAGAGGGGTGTCACTAGATCAAAGGGGACATTTATTTCTAGTCTTTTGAGAGATCTCCATACTGCTTTCCAAAGGGGTTGTACAAGTTTACATTCCCACCAGCACTGCAGGAGGGTTCCTTTCTCCCCGCAGCCACGCCAGCACTGACTACTATTTGACTTGTTGATATAGGCTATTCTCACTAGGGTGAGATGATATCTTAGCACTGTTTTGATTTACATTTCTCTTATGGCTAGAGATGTTGAACATCTTTTCATGTATCTACTGGCCTTTTGCATTTCTTCATGAATGAACTGTCTCTTCACTTCATTTGCCCACTTTTCAATAGGATCCTTTATTTTGGTAGGCTTACTTTTCTTCAGCTCCTTGAATATTCTAGTTATAACCTTCTTATCTGAGATGTTGGTGGTAAATATTTTTTCCCACTCTGTTGGTTAACTTAGTTTCCTTTGCTGTGCAGAAATTTCTTTTTATTTAACACGATCCCATTTGTTGATAATGGAGATAATTTCTTTTGCCCTTGGTGTCTTGTCAAGAAAGTCTTTGCCTACCCCTTTGTCTTTTAGAAATTTGCCTAATTTGTCTTCTAGAAGGTTTATTGTTTCATTTTTAATGTCTAGGTCTTTGATCCACTTTGATTTGATTTTGGTGCATGGTGACAGGTGTGTGGCTAGATTCATTCTTCTGCATGTGGATGTCCAGTTTTCCCAGCACCATTTGTTGAACAGGCTTTGTCCATTGTATGCATTTGGCCCCTTTGTCAAAGATTAAGTATTTGAGGATATTTGGGTTTGTCTCTGCATCTTCAATTCTGTTCCACTGGTCTATCTGTCTATTTTTGTGCCAGTACCAAATTGTTTTTACAACTATGGCTTTATAGTATAGCCTGATGTCTGGAACTGTAATGCCTCCTGCTTTGGTCTTGTTGCTCAGAATTGCTTTGGCTATTCTTGGTCTCTTTTGGTTCCATATGAATTTAAGAATTGTTGTTTCAAGTTCTTTGAAGAAACTTGTAGGTATTTTGATAGGAACTGCATTGAATCTATATATCAGTTTCGGTAGTATAGCCATTTTGACTATATTTATTTTGCCTATCCAAGAGCAGAGGATACCTTTCCATTTTCTAGTGTCTCCTATAACTTCTTCCTTCAATGTAATGTAGTTTTCTTTATATAGGTCTTTCACGTCCTTGGTTAGGTATACACCTAGGTATTTAATTTTTTACTGGGCTATTGAGAATGGAATTGTTTTTCTGAGTTCTTGCTCAATAAGTGCAGTATTAGTATAGAGAAAAGCTATTGATTTTTTAGTATTAATATTGTAGCCTGTGACTTGGCTAAATTTTTTTATTATTTCTAGGAGTATCGTAGTGGAGTTCTTTTGGTCTTCCATGTAGATAATCATATTGTCTGCAAATAAGGACAGTTTGACCTCCTCCTTTCTGATGCAGATTCCCTTCATTTCATTTTCTTGTCTGATTGCTATGACCAGTGTTTCAAGAACTATGCTGAATAGAAGTGCTGTGAGTGGGCATCCTTGTCTTGTTCCTGATTTGAGAGGGAATGATTTCAGCTTTTCTCCATTTACTATGATATTTGCAGTAGGTTTAGCATATATGGCTTCTATGAGTTTTAGGTAGGGCCCTTCTATACCTATTTTTCTCAGTGTTTTTATCATGTAGGGGTGCTGGATTTGTCAGAGGCCTTTTCTGCACCAACAGAGATCATCATGTGGTTTTGTTTTTGCTTTTTTGATACTGTGTATTACATTGATTGCTTTACGTATGTTGAACCAGCCTTGCATCTCAGGGATGAAGCCCACTTGATCATGGTGTATGATCTTTCTGATTACTTGTTGGATTCTGTTTGCCAGAATCTTATTGAGGATTTTTGCATCTATATTCATTAAGGATATTGGTCTGTAAATGTCCTTCCTGGTTAAGTCTTTGTCTGGTTATGGGAGTAGTGTGATGTTACCCTTGAGAAATGAGTTTGGTAGCGTACCTTCACTTTCTACTCTATGAAATAGTTTGAGGAGGATTGGAGTAAGCTCTTTCCTAAAGTAATGAAAAAATTCTGCTGTGAATCCATCTGGGCCTGGACTTTTGTTTGTAGGTAGAACTTCTATTACTGCTTCAATTTCTGTGTGTGTGATGGGGTTGTTCAAGATTTTTATATCTTCCTCCTTTAATTTTGGTATTTTATATGTATCTAGGAACTCGTCCATTTCTTCCCAGTTAACAAATTTTTTAGAATATAGGTGTTCAAAGTAATTTCTTATAATATTCTGGATTTCTGCAGAGTCTGTTATAACTTCACCCTTTTCGTTTCTAAGTGTGCTAATCTCTGCCTTTTCTTTCCTTTTCTTGATGAGGTTGGCAAAAAGTTTCTCGATCTTATTAATTCTTTCAAAGAACCAGCTCTTTGACTCATTGATCTTTTTTATTGTCTTTTTAATTTCAATTTCATTTACTTCAGTTCTGATGTTTATAATTTCTTCTCTTCTACTGCCTTTTGGGTTAAGTTGTTTTTGTTTCTCTAGGTCCTTGAGGTGCATCATTAGCGAATTTACTTGTCACTGTTCTCTTTTTTGATATGTGCATTTATAACTATGAATCTTCCTCTAAGGATTGCTTTCATTGTGTCCCACAGATTTCGATATGATGTATATCCATCGTCATTTAACTCTATGAAGTTTCTGATTTCTTCTCTGAGAGTATGCAGGGAATTATTTCTATCCCTTTGTACTTGTTTAAGCATTACTTATGTTCTAGGACGTGGTCTATTTTAGAAATTGTTCCATGTGCTGCTGAGAAGAACATGTAGTCAATTGATGTTGGGTGGAAGACTCTGTAAATGTCTGTTACGTCCAACTTTTCTATAGTATCTTTCAGCAGCTGTATATCTTTGTGGATTTTTTGTCTGGTTGATCTATCTATTTGTGATAGTGGGGTACTAAAGTCCCCTAATAATTGTGTTGGGGCCTATGTGTCCTTTCAAATCTAGTAATTTTTGGTTTACATAATTGGGTGCTCCAGAGTTGGGTGCATATATATTGATAATTGTGATTTCTTCCTGTTCTAATGTTCCTTTAACCAGTATGTAGTGTCCACCTTTGTCTCTCTTCACCTGTTTTCTTTTGAAATCTGATGAGTCTGAGATTAATATTGCTACCGCTGCTTGATTTCTGGGACCTGTTGCATGAAATATTGAATTCCATCCTTTTATTTTCAGTTTATGAGTTTCCTTGTGGGTGAAGTGTGTCTCCTGTAGGGAGCAAATTATGGGTTTCTGCTTTTTGATCCAGTCAGCTAGTGTATGTCTTTTGAGGTGAGTTGAGGCTGTTCATGTTTAGGGTAATTATTGAGGTATGTCTTGTGTGTCCTTTCATCATTGTAGTTTTTCCATGTTGTTTACTGGCTTTACTTTTTTCTCAGCTCATTCTCCTCTGGCTTTTGTCTCTTTCTTTTTTACTCTGGAGTCTCTTGTGTTGTTGGCTTCTCTTTCGCTATCCAAGTTTCCTTTGAGAATTCTCTGCAGTGATGGCTTAGTGGCTGCAAGTTTCTTTAAACTTTCTATATCATGAAGGATTTTAATTTTTCCCTCTAGTTTAAAAGATAGTTTTGCTGGATATAGTAGTCTTGGTTAAAATTTGTGTTCTTTCAATGTTTGAATGATATTGCTTCATGATCTCCTGTCTTTTAGAGTCTGGATTGAGAAGTCTGCAGTTATCTTGATGGGCTTACCATTGTAGATCACCTTCTGCTTTTCTCTTACTGCTTTTAGTATTCTCTCTTTGTGTTGGGTTTCTATTACTTTAATCATGATGTGTCAGGATGAGCTTCTCTTCTGATCAATATTGTTTTGTGTTCTAAATGCCTGCAGTATTTCAATATTCATTTCTCTTCTTAGATTTGTGAAGTTTTGTTCCATAATTTCCTTGAATATGACTTTTAATCCTTTTGTTTTGTCCTCTGTCTTCTCTTGAATTTCCATAATTCTCAGGTTATTTCTTTTTGAATCATCTATTAGCCATTGTAATGATCCTCTTTTTTTACTTTGTGTTCTTTATGGTCTTTCTTTTCCTGCTCCATCATTTTGTCTCCTAGGTCTGATAATCTATTTTGAAATTGTTCGATACCGTTGCTTATTGTGACCTGTGTGCTTTTCACTTTCTGTATGTCTGTATTTATTTATTTTTTTATGTCTCTGTTGTGTTCTTCTCTTATTTCTTGTATGGTCTTCATTATCTTCTGATTCATTTCTTCTTTGATCTCCTCTGCTTGCTTCTCCAAACTTGCTTTTAGCTTAGCTATGTCTTGGCGTTGCTCTTGATCTATGATTTTCATTACCTGCATCATTTCTTTCTGTAATTTCTGCTTTATTTTCTGCTTTAATTCCTGCTTTAATTTGATGTATTTTTGGGCCCAGAAGTTACCATCATTTGTGCTATTTTCATCTTTAGTTTCTGAAATTTCAGAAATCCTGGTATGCTCTTCTGGTATTTCAAGACTTTCTGAAGGACATTTAGTTCCACGTTTCCTCATTGGTTTTGTTGTCTTCATTTGTCTCTGGTTGTTTGTCCCTCGATTCCCCTATGTGTTTCTCTCCGGTACGGTTTTGTTTAGCACTGGGAGAACACAGTCACCTCTAGGGGTGGTGGGGATATTACAGCCCAGTTCTCACCGAGCCCGGGGTCAGCCACGGGTCCCTGTTGTGAGGGGCATAGAAAATGTACCTGAAGCCGACCAGCTGCCTCTGAAGCGGCTCTGCCTGGTTCTCTCCTAGTTTGGTCTCAGCCGCGGGTCCCCGAGGCGAGGGGTGCGGATAATGTCCCCCAAGGCAACCAGCCACCTTAGGAGCAGCCCTAGCTTGTTCTCAGTGAGCCCGGCCTCAGCTGCAGATCCCCAGGGCAAGGGGCACAGAAAATGTCCGCAAAGCCGACCAGCCACTTCAGGAGCGGCCTGGCCTGCTGCTAGCCGGCCCAAGGCGCCGGGCGGGGGAGGTTGCCCCAGAGGCCTACCTGTCACCTCCGAAGTGGCCTTGCCTGGTTCTCCCAGTTGGGGACTCTTTATCCAAGTATCTCCTTTAATTTTTGAAGAGTAGAAAATTCAAAAATGGGTGCAGAAAGTATTTAGGCTTTGAGTACCAGTGTATTTCTCCTCAGACACACAGGACAAGGGTACAACCACTTCCTTGTGCTTGCTAGTTCCCAAATAGTAGGCTCTGATGTTGATGCTTAGATAGGATTTATAGTCCCCACTCCCATTTTTGGTACTAGGGATTGAAACCAGGGCTTTGCCATTGAGCTACATCCCCAGCCCTGTGTTACTTTTTGTTTTGAGACAGGGTCTCTTTAAATTGCCCAAGTTAGGCTTGAACTTAAAATCCTCTTGCTTCAGCCTCCCAGAGTACTGGGATTACAGGTGCATGACACTTCTCTGGGCTACATTAGAGCCTTTAAGAGGGACCAAAGAACCCGAGAGATAGGGTCACCATACAGCCTCAGAGATAGGGATATAACAAAGGCTCTTTGGCTGGAGTAGAATCTCTTTCATGGAAATGACCAAGGAGTTCTTGGGTCTTTGTTTGGAGCAGAGAGAGATGGTTGAGAGGCTATGAGGCTCCTCAACATACACCCAGTGCTCTCCCACCAGCCACAGTAGTGAGAACACCTCTCCACTTTGGGAAGGAAATGCCTCTCATCACATGCCACCAAAATGGCAATGCAGAATGGTGGGGAGGGAGGGGACAGGTAAGCGTACCTTTTTCCACGGCAAGTCAGAGTCCCCTTTAGTTTGTTGGAGGACAAACGCTATCTTTTAAGTAGCTACAGGGAGTCGGCCCAGGAAAGCAGGCCAGGGAGCAAAGGGATGCCCATTTAGTACTGTAAGTAGGGCAGATAAAGGAGGTATTGTTGTAGAGAGATGGTGAGATACACTCTCTGGGGATGGGGAACCACTTTTCTAGATAGCTAGATAGGCTGAGGTTTATACTGGATGAGAGCCTCAAGACCTATAGTCTGGAGAAGATAAATCAGGAGTTAAATATGACTGCATATGAGACCAAGGAGAATCAGCCTCAACATTCAGGGTGAACTTTAAGCTGAGCAAGTGTCAGCATCACAACCCCTGAGATTTCAAACTCCAAACAGAGGCATCTTTTGGAATGATGCCCTATCTGGATGCCTCCCTCTTCATCAGCCTCATGGCCTAAGTCCTAGGGAGAAGCAACTGGTATCTGGACTGATCCCACAAGCAGTCTGACCCTACCATATGCTGGTGGGAGAAACAATAGTCTAAGAAATACAGCAAAGACCAAAAGGGCTACAGATGAGCAAGAATGAGCCAGTAGGGCCTGGGTCCTTCTCAGGGACTGAGCTGAGAGGTAAGGTCCTCCCTCCTAGCACTCTCGCTTAAGATACTCAGTTTTCTCTTGTCTTCCTTCCCCATGATGTGAGTCACCATCCATCCACTGGCCCTGCAATATCAGCTCTCTTTTCTTAAGGCTTTTCCTGTGTACACTACAGACCGAATACCTTGACAAAAGATGCCAAGTTTAAAAAGGACATAGGGACCTTGGCTATGGTTTACTAAGTTCATTACAGCATTTGTTTAGTGGCTTTGTCATTTATTCTGTCATGAACAGAAGCAGCAAAACCTCTCACATGACTATACCCTCATCCCTCATTGCTCCTCAAGTTACCTGTATCTCCATGTGGCCAAGGCGACTCACTCATTGGCTGTGCCAAATGAGGTAACACAGATAAACCCCAACAAAGCTCCGAGAACACTTATGGACATCCAAATGACCAAGGAAAATGAAACAATTTGTGAATGACCTTGATTTGCTTCTGTGGAATTTTCTGTCATAAAGACCAGGCACTCTCTTAAAATAATGGACATCAAGTGCTCTGGGAAGTCCACAGTGGCCACTTCGCTGTGTGATGGCACTGAGGATTCATCAAACACAGGCTCCTGAAATAAGAAACTTTTGACACCTTTCTACTGAAGCCTGAAAGGACCAGGGAGAGAACTAGTACATAGTGATGCCAGGCTGGCTCAGAGGGCAGCCTCCTCTTGAACAGGAGCTGCTGGAAAGATGACTCCTTTACAAAAAGCACAGGAGTCAGTGGAACTTCATCCCCATGGCTTAATGAATTATGTTTCATGTAGCATATGTAGTCCTGACAGGTATAAATATTTTATAAAGCATCTTTTCATGAAATTATTGATTTCTTCACAAGAATATTCAAACATTGTTGTAATATTCTCAATGCCCCATTTTTAAAGCTTCTCCTGACTCTACCTTTCTTACAGTATTTCTGGGAAGATGCTTCTGGTCTGGCTTTCAGAATCCCCTGCCTTCATTCTTCTTACCCATCTGTGCTTTCTTTTTACCCAGTTTACTTTGGGGGGGAGCGGGGCATGCACAATGAAGGTGAGAATGAAGGCAAGACAAGACAGCGCAAGCAGCCTGTGAACCCGACCCAGCTTGGCTCGGGTTGCACCTTCACCCAGTGCCTGAAGACCTCACATTCTCAGGCAAGCGGACTGAATCTGCTCCAGGATGCAATGGCAGGAAAAGTGGCGAGGGCTCTCAGGGGCTGGGTGTGGCTGGAGAGTTGCTGAAAGTGTCTGAACAGAAGAATTATCCCATCTTCACAGAGAACACTGCTTCCATTAAGAGCCCTCAGGTTCGTGTGTGTGTGTGTGTGTGTGTGTGTGTGTGTGTGTTCGTATATCCAGGATGTGGGAGCAATGATGAGGTAACAGCTCCTCTTCTTCCACAGAAAGCTTAAAATCAAAGTGATATTTAAAAGAACCTTCCACTGTACCTAAGGCAAACCAGTTACAGCCAAATGAAAAAGAGACATGAATACAGAAAGAAAAAAGGTACATATCCAAAGTGAGAAATAGGAGAAAAACAGCTATACTTACCCTACAACCACAATTATAAAATCTAGTAAATTCCAACCATTGCGGAGGTAAGCATTGGGGTGAAAGAGAAGTCCATAGGCAATTACTTTTAAAAATGCTTCCACAGTAAAAATGATGAGAAAGAGATATTCCACACGTTCCTAGGAAACAAAAATAAGAAATAGAGAAAAATAAGTCATTAGTTTAGGGATCTGGAAAGTTCTGAACCAGTAGGTTTCACAAGAACAATGATACGCCTCATAACTACATCTCAGCTATGGACTATGCAGATGAGAGAGGTCCCCAAAGATTCTGTCATGGAGTACCATTAGGCCTTTCACATGTAATCACATGATGTCTGTGTAAGGGTAAAGTGGTCTAGCAATACACAACCTAGAATGTAACCCCATTATAAAGAGGCACATGGTTGTGGACAGGAGAGAATGCCACCCTTCTGTTGTGAGTCCCAGGAGACACTGAGCAGGAATCCTAAAGCCAAATTACCAAATCTACAACCTGTTCCACCACTAGGACCCAAGTACACTGGGAATTAAAAGAAGTGTGTGTGTGTGTGTGTGTGTGTGTGTGTGTGTGTGTGTGTGTGTGTGTGTCTTCACACTTCCCCTTTTAAAATGAAAATATTTGGGAGATGCAAAAAATCATGTTTTATGAAACATCTTATTTATCAGCTACGTATCATTTTATTGTACCTCTTAGAAGACAATTCCACTTATATTGTCTTGATCTAAATCAGGAATAGGGAATCTTATTCTGCCCTGGACTATTTAGATATTTATGACATCATATATGAGCCATAAAAATTATTAACTTAAAAATTAGTCTTATATTTGGTAAAACACAAAATCACTTTGGTGGGATGAAACATATGGTCCACAGGCAGAACATTCCCTACCCTAATCTAACGGGAAATGCTGCCAGGAGAGACAAGATGCTGGGAAAAGGGGAAGCAGTGTTCCCAGGAAACCCTTGCGACAATTCAGCAGTAGTGTCCTTGAGAGTAACAGGCATGGCTCTGGGAGAGTACTAGCCAAGTTCTCTGAAGTAACAAAGCAAAACCAGATCCACAAAGAAAGTAAGACACTGACTATCTCTTCATAGAGGTAGGTCCCTGCCCATGCACACAGATTCGGAAATCTGAAGTCTCCTTCTGGAGAAAATAAAACTGTGCAAAGACATGGGCTAGGTCAGCACAGGAAACCAGCAGTGTGAGGGTGATGCTGGCCCTAGGCAGATGGTGGATACAAAAGCCAGCTTCTTTCCCCCACCAAGAGAAGGCTCTGCATTTAAGGATGGACTTCTGACCCTGGGAGGCCATCCTCACCAAGAAAGATTCTGGTCAACAAAGGCAAACAGATTCCCCATGCTGATTCACTACTCCTTGCCCCACTAGTTGTTTCCCTTTCCTACTCTAGCGCAGTCTGAAGGCTTGAAGGTCCTACCAGAGAAGGCTGCCTGATCACCTCTATGCCCCACTACTCGCCTCTGCAGGAGCTACCTCCTTCCAGAGAGGGAACCCAAGTGGGTAGCTCTGCAGGACAGACACCTTGTGCTCCTAGTCACTCTTGCCCATCTCCTGACATTTAGTTAGTAAGGTCTCCCTGTGCCAAGCTCTAGGCGAGGCAGTGTGAAGATGCCAAAGTAAAAACTGCAGAATTCTAGGCCCCACCCAGATTCAACAAAGCAGATCTTGTATAATGTTCAAGTCAGGACCAGTCTGGACTACAGAGTAAGACCTGGCCTCAAAAGAGAGGGGAGGAAGGAGAGAAGACAGGAGAGAGAAAGAGAGAGAGAGAGAGAGAGAGAGAGAGAGAGAGAGAGAGAGAGAGATCCACTTAGTCACAACTCCCCTCAATCATTTACAGACATGTTTATATGTGTCATCGGGTGCTGGAGCTTTGAGGAAAAGGGCTCAGAAGCTGACCTCTCTGATGCCCTGGTACCTGAATGGTGGGAGGAAGGGTGCAAAGAGAAAGATAGTTTCAGTACAATGGATAAGTGGTGTCCTGGAGGCAAGCATGGTTGTTGTGAATGACAACCAAAATAAAGACCTTTGATCAAACCTTGAAGAATGATATAATGAAGTGAGAAGGGTAGGGGACAGGCATGAGGAGGGGAGCTGGGATGGGGTGGCCGGAACCCCAGGGGAAGGAAGAGCTGAGGAGGTAGTAAGGAGAAAAGACAGAAAATGCATACATTTGCTTTAGCTGGAGAGAAGGGCATTGAGGGGATAGGGCCAGAGTATACGCAGGAGCAAGATGACCAGGGCCTCTGTGGCTATGTCTGTATGTGCTGGTTCCATTCAGAGACAGGAAGTGACCTGATCTCAGATAAACAGCTTTGAGAATGGGTGGTGAGAGTGGGAGTGACCTAGAGTGAATGACATGACAGAGGTGTGAGCCAAGGGAGGGGCCATGGGGCCGGGGAAGAGTAGGTGGGTTTGAGAGTACTTGTGGTTACACTTTGGTTTCAGGTTGCAAGTGGGTAGAAGAAGGCAGCTGCATAGACAAGATGATCCCTGCCCTTCCACATGGACAGAGAGGCTTAGCACAGAAGGTTGTTTAGGAAAAAGAGCTTTGGAGAAAGATGGGCACAGACATTACAGACTTGCTGGACCGAAGATATTCTGCCTGGCTAAGGGATGCAAAGGTGGGGCTCATGGCAGAGTTGGGCAGAAGAGGGAGGCAGAATGAGGAGGCGTGGGGACGAAGGAGACAAGAGCTGAGCCTGGTGCCCACCAGCAAGAAGCAACTGCCACACACTGATGGGTGTCATGAATGGCATCAGTGACCTCACGTCAGAAAGCACCTCCATATTTTGGGTATTTTTAATCAAACAGAAGTCACAGGACTTCATATTAAATCATGGAGTCTGGGTGGTAGAAGGAATCCTACAATTATCTCAGTCACCACCTCACTTGAAAAACTAGGACCCTAATCAGACGCTGAGGCCAGGGAGGGACATGGTAAAGACAGAAAATCAGACTTTCTGATCTCCAATATAAAGGCTTCTCCAGCTCTTCTTGACCTTAAGTAGCAGAGAAACTTTTCACTGAATCCTAGCTAAGTCAGACTGCTCATGCTAAGTTGGTTAAGAATCTGACATAGAACCAAAAAGGTCCAGGAGCCAGACAGGAGAGGTATGGACAAGGATGCAGAGAAGGGCAGTGGTGCACTGCTGTCTGAACCTAGTCAATGGAGAACCTGTACTGTGTAAGGGTGCTACTCAAATGAGCAGCGACACCCACTTGGACCTGAAGGGCATGAGCGTCCTTACAGAATTATCTAAAAGTCTAAACTTCAGCAACCGAACTTGCTTCGTCGATGTCTTCACAACATGAACTATACTGCCAACAAAACATCCGAGGTCAAGTGTGGAAGGGGTAGAGAGAAGCAAGCTCACAGACTGTTCTCAACGAATCTCTGCAAAACTACAGTTTTTTTTTTTTTATGGGTCTTCTTGGCTTGGGTTCTGCAGCCAAATCATCATGTGCCCTGTTGAGCCCCTAGCAGTCACAGAGCTCATGGGGAAAGCACCCAATATTCAGCAAGTATACTGGCCCTTTCTGTGATCTTGGAAACAGAGAAACTTTGGAAGCTGAACTGGTAGGGACCAAGATTTCTAATGCTACATTCTGTGTTAAGGTGGGAAAGGGTAATGGAGGGAAGAAAAACTGCAGGAGAGCACAAACCCCACAGATTGTTGTAAATAGGCCAGAGTGGAGTCCAAGGGTACCTGCAGATTCTGTTTCCCTGTGTTGTGGTTTGTATCTGGAGGGTCCCCCCAAAAGCCTCATGTTCCTATGGATACTGTGTACTGGAGGGAAATGGGGTCTGGCTGGAAGGGGTGGATGCTTGGGGCTTGACCTGGAGGGGCATGTGTTGGTTTTGTCTCTGTTCTGCCATGCTGCCATAAGGATCCCTGTCTCTGAAGCACCGCCTCTGGCTCTGGCTCTAGCTGCAGCCCCACCATGGGATTCCACCATTTTGCAGCCACCCACCTATGAATGGACTGTGACTTTCTGACACTGTGAGCTAAAGTAAAACTTTTCCTCCCTTGATTTGTGCATGTCAGGTACTGAGTCACAGCAATGAGGAAGTTACTAAGACACCCTGATAACACATAACGACTGCCTGCCAAATGGCTTCTCTCTCTTCTTTCTTCCTAACATTTTCTATTCTGACCCAATATTTTCTTTCCCCCACTACTTCCTTTCTATTGCCATCTTCTTCTCCCTTTCTTTCTACTCTCTCATTTCTTAGGGTTACTACTAGCCACTGGGAGCTCTTCACTGCATTCATGAATGGAGAGACACAGTTCCAGAACTCATGATGCATTTAAGCATCAAGGAGCTTGACAACCTTAGTTTAATGTGAACCTTCTCATGTACAAATATTCTACCTTTCTAACTATATTATAAAATACTAGAAGAGAAAATCAATAGCATTTTTATGATAATAATCAATAATTGTGATTCTGGTGCTGACTGTCTTTACTTCTCTGGGTCTGTTCTCTCATATGCCCCCCCCCCCCCCCGCCCCACTAAATTAATATACAGTGCTGCAGAGAGCCCTTGACTTCCCAGTTGCTTCAGGAGCAAGTGTAGGTAAAGAGGACCATGAGCACTCAGAGCTCTGACTCTCTATCCCCCCAAGCTAAGACAATGTCATGGGAACCCACAGGCTGAGTTGTCTAGGGGTCCTAAACCAGTGCAATGGAGTCCAGGGGACAAAATGACGGTGTACTGGCAGAAAACAACACACCAAAAAATAAGTAAGTAACTTTCTCTCTCTCACTTATCAATCTGGAAGATTCTAACTTTATATACTAGGTTCATTTTAAGATTTTATTTGAGAAGACAAAGCACAGTTTTTCTTGTTCTTTCTTGGAACTTGAGATACCACTCCTAAAGTGCAGTCTCTCAAAAATCCTAATGCAAGTTGGGATGCCAATCTGATCAGACGAAGAAACAATGAGATTCCAGGACACACAAAGGATAGTCAAAATACAAGGGGATCTCTGTCGATTCATATTTTAAAAATGTATTACAGTAAAAACCCACTGCCACCAATCTCCTTCAAAATTCTTCCCTTAGCTCAAACACGCTTATCCTATCATTCTCATCAGTTTCTGAAGCAATTCTAGAAGTCCTCCTCCATGAGCATCTTTACAAGGAGTGATCAAATACACATTGAATGTTGCTGCCTAGAGCTATCCAACAGAAAGGCAGACTCATAAAAAATATGACAGAGTGTTCTCAACCATTATATTGGCTGCATCTGGCACTTTGTAACTTCTGGCTCTTCTCAAGGTCAAAATGATCATAAAAGTTTAACATTTTGTATATATGCTGCCAAAGCGAGCATAGGAAGTTTAACATTTTGAATCAACTCAGGACACTGAGGCAGCAGCCATGACAGCACAACTAAGGATACTTATAAAAGTAGACTTCAGAAAGTGGAAGGAATGATGGGATGTGTTTGAAGCAAGAGGGAACATTTTGAGAGGACTTGTTGGCAATGTGTCTTTTACTGTACTGATTTTTAAAAATTTTTAAACATTCACTGGACTTTTCAATTGCATTTTGTTGACTGGAGAAAGAAGCTCTTTACTTCCTCTCTTTGTTGTTATAAGAATAACTGCCAATATAAGTAATAAGGATAATTAAAATATACACTAATGATGAGACTATCAATATTTGTGCATCAGAGGAACACAAACTCTTTGTGAGCAAAACCCATACCGGGACAAGATCTCCTAGAACAGGGATACTCACAAAGGGACTGACATGTTTGTTCACATTATGAGCACATGCACGAGCTACGAGAGAAGGGCACTTTTCTAGGGAACTTTGACTTGGTTTACATCTTTTCTGTAACAGACCGCCATGTGAGAATTCCCACCTAAACAGCCCGTACATGCTTCCTGAAATGCACGTGAATGCATTTATCAGAGCTGCCAAGAATTCTATAGCAACCAGAACTGATAGGAAGTTCTGTTCTACAATTTCACCCGAGTACAAGGTACAAAGACAATAATAATACTTTACGTGGCACGCTGTATTCCAGCTTATTTCATAACCTAAGTTCCATTCAATCTGATGTGGAAATATAGTCCCTGCCTAGTCTATAGCTAAGGGATCAAGCAGCCAAACAATCTGTGCTCCTCACTGCCCAGTTCTCCCACATACTTACTCCTCCATGTGCCCTACAATACTTCCTGAAGGTCTGCTCTACCCAGGCCACATGGCCCTCTGGGGACCCTGGTGGACATGGGGGATACATCAAGCTGGAAGGAAAAGGCACATACCACTCCATTCCTTGGCACAGAAGGGAAGCCCACAACCCCTCAGGGACCAGAAGTTAGCTTCCTTGACAGCAGGTCTGGCGTTCCTTCTGCTACAGGGAAGCTGCCCTTCTCAATGCACTGAGAGTCCTTGGGTCATGTGCCCAGCAGCAGCCACTGGACAGGTAAAGGTATGGTGGACATCAGGGGACTCCCTCATAAAAACCCTGTCCCACCTGGGTCTCCATTAATGCTTGAGATTTAGCCTTCCTTCCTTCCAACAGATCACATAAGGGGTGCTTAATGGCCTTAAAAAGGAATGAAATGCTCACATATGCTATGAGACCAAAGGATAGTACTACGCAAAATAAGCCAGTCACAAAAGGACAAAAATTTTTATGACTCCACTTTTGTGAAAATCTAGACTTGGCAATACATAAAAGCAGAACTAGATTTGAGTCCATCCGGGGCTGGGGAGAGGGAGGAATGGAGAGAGCTATTGCCTATTAAGTCTTAAAGGTTTTCTCCCTGTTTTATTGGTCTTTATCCAAAGCATCCAGGGTCAGGCTTGATCCTAAATTAGCTATCCTGTTATGGGGGTGGGAGGCTACAACAGAAGGCTGACAGCACTATTTTTGGTAGTGGGACACTGGGCAGACGCTGAGACCTGACTGGGAAGAGAGGCAGGTCAGGGAGGTGCAAGGTGGAGGTTGGTGTTTCCAGGGGCCTCCTGTAGACGTCGTGGTTCCACGATGGCCTTCTTATCAGGACAGAGGGAAAGGAAAAACCACTAACAGCCTACAAGTAAAGCAGCTTTGAAAGGAACAGTTCCTTTATTTATTAAGGACAAATAGCAACTGCAGTTAGGTAAGTTGAAAAGTGCCAGGTTCATAGGCTTTACAGTAGTTCAACGCACACATGCGTGCACATATACACACACTCATACAGACAGACACTCTGGTCTATTTCATAAGGCTGAGTTGAAGCAAGTCCTCGTTTGCGATTTCCTGCATTTATGCCTTCTTCCTTAGAGGCCATCTTGGCCTCAGCTGCCCCTACACTGAGGTGCCAGTGCTCCAGTTGGTGCCACATGGACAGCCCACAGGTCAGGGTGCCACTTTGCTTGCTCCCATAGGTCTTGGCAGACTTTTGTCCTGGCCCCAACATTCTTCCTAAGCCAACTCCTCTGAGGCAGCTCCTGGCGCCCAAAGGCACTCCCTGAGACCACAATGAGCCTGAGGTTCTCTCACTACAAACCCCTACAAGGGCAGGCCTCTCCCTGTTTAGTTCCTCTATTTGGATTTGAACAATGAACCTTTGCCAATGTGGCCTGCATTGTCTGAGGTGGAGGTAAAAGGCAGCCTGCATGTCAAAGGCCAGGCACCTCCCTCTTCCACATGACCTCCATGCCCGGCCTTCTCATTTAGGCCCTCTTGTCATTGGGCAGGTTTGGCTATCACAGAACAAACTGCTGCAGCCTGCTGGTCTCTGAGGCTAAAACCTCAGGGGCATAAGAGAGTGGGGCTGGGTGACAGATATTACCAATCAGGGCTGAATTACTTCTGAGGACAACCAACATTTGCTTAATAACTTGAGGGCTAGGAAGTAAGTTTCCAAATAGGGAGTGGGGGAGGCAGTGCAGCAGTGGCTTTAAACTCTCTATGACTGCCCAGCTTATTCTGAGCAACTAGACAAATACCTGGCCTCAGGAAATAGGGCCATCTTTCTGTTTCAACCCATTGTTCCCGTAATGTTTAGACGTTAAAGCAACTTCCAGCCTAGACATCTAGGTGGTTTTACTGCTCAAAAGCATCCAACAGCTCTCCTTTGCCTTTACAATGATACTTGGCCTCTGCAGTGTAGTTCTAAGGTCTATCTCAGCATGCCTCCCACCTGCCCCACCACATCCCTGCCTATCACCCTATACTTTGCCACACCAAAGGCTCACCACACTCAAGGTGGCTGTTCCCTGCACCTCCTTCCTCCTGCCCCTCCCATCCTCCTCCCTTCTCCACCTGGCAGCTTCTCCTCATCCTTGGAGTCCACTCAGCTGCAGTTACCTCATCTGGTGTTCCTAAGCCCATTGGCCTCCCTTGCCCCCACAGTGTAGTCAAGTCTCACTTCTCAGCCATGGTGCCCTTCTTCATATAACCATCAAAGCACACACTGCCACATGTGTGCTTGCTAATTCTTCTCCCCTCCAGGGCAGAACACCTGCAGGGCAAAGGCCTTTGTCACCTTTGGTTAAAAGGTGTCTTTAAATAAAAGCAAAGGGTCAGAGAAAAAGGGCTTAAGCAACACACACCATGGCTCAAACTTTCCCCATGAGACTCCATCACCTTTCTAAACCTGATTTCTTCCCCAGTCGAGTGAAAATAATCATACCTACTCATAAGACATTTTGAAAATTAGAAACCAACTCTGGCCGCCAATATGTGTGCAGCACTACTGTCTGTAGACCAACCTGTAGTCTTGTTTCTCCACACTACTCACTGACCATGGAAGGCATGGGATCAAATCTTGTCAAACAAGGTGACATGAAGGAAATGTTCTGGATTCCAAGAGAGCAAGAGAGGTAGAGAGGCAGGTATTGCAGAAACTAGTTTCAGCTGAGTTTGATATTGATAGAACTTGTGTGGGAAAACTCCTTCATCAACAGGCTCCAGTGCTATGCCACAGATGTTCAGGGCATCCACCCACATCAGCCACTTGAGTACATGAAGACTCGGCTCAGTCTCACCCAGCTGGAAAGGCACGACTCATCAACATTGAAAGACAAATGCTCCTCTGTCTTTCTGTGAGCTCACAGCCCAAACATGACATGCTTATTTCAGATTATGATCTCAGACTAGATCTGGGGAGATCAGCCAGAGTCTCCATCAGAGCACAGCCCAAGTAATTCTGTACTTAGCCTCTCAATGCAGCCCAGGACTGGCAAGCCACTGAACATGGCTACACGAGGCAGGATCTCCTCTTGCAGTCCTCACACAGGCTGGGTGCAGAGGCAAGGAGCCCTTCCAACACCTCTGCATCAGACACTTGGAGATGAAAGATTCAAGGGTTGTTCTTCAGCGTGAGGTTTCTCTCACTGTCAAAGACTGCAAGAATTTCTGAGCAAAGAACTTTCTAGAGTCTCACTCTGATGATGCTACTTCCCTCCTTAAGAAGTCACAGGGATTCACTAGTTTCTGGGGCCCCAGTTCTCCTTATGAGTACTTCCCTCCCCACCTACATATCTTGTTTTTACCTACATTCACTGCTCAAGTTAAGAAGGGGCCTCCCTGTCTTCTCACCTCCCTCCAGCCCGGAGTCTCTGGCTTACATTCCCTACTCCCTCAGGGATAGCTGTGCTCTTCTTCCTGCTGGAGGGCTGCTGGCTTTTCCAGGCACTGCAGCTGCTCTTGATACAGTCATGCAGTCTTGAATTCCATCTACCTCGGTCTCCTGTGGGACAGGGGTATCTAGGACAAGTTCTCTGAAAGCAGTAGCACCCTGGCCTCTTCCCTCAGGCCTGCAAGGGCTCTGAGGCAGGCAAGAACTCAGCCACAATTCTTGTTCCTGCTGCACCTTATACATTGCCAGGAACTCCCAGGATCCCCTAGTATGAAGGCAGAAGGACAATGAGTCACCAGGGCCACTTACAGGTCCTGACCCTCCTCACACGCCTGGGGCTCTGCATGGTGAGCAGCATATTTCATGTCCCAGGTTGTGTCAGTAGCACCTGATGTGTGACCACAGGGAACTGTGGGGTGGCCTCTTTTCTGTACACCCCTTCCCTCCAACACCATGTGAGTTAAAACCATGGGTGCCCACCATCACCAAAATGAAGGACATGACCTGAGGGCTCCTGTATAAGGTTGGGTGCTTTCAAAAGGCAAAATTTACAAATTTTATAACAAAAATGATCTATTAGGCCAACAGTCACAGCTCCTTAAAGGCACTCAGATAAAGGTCTGAGGAAGTATTTACAACCTCCCACTTGAAGGCTATGAAAACTGGCTTCACAGAAGACATCAGAAGTCCCTACAGACTAGGAAGGGGAAGGAGAGAAGACAGGCTACATAACAGGTTCCTAAGTCTGGCTACATAGGAGGAAAGAACTCTCCTGCTCCATAGCATAGTGGTGTGACTGCGGTATTCAACAATCTACGATACACTTTAAATATAGCACAGAAATGGGAATCTAATGGTTCCTAATACATAGAAATAATAAATGTTCAAGCAAGTGGGAATGTTTATTACCCTAATTTGATGACTACACACTACATACATGTACTGAATTGTTGTACTTTACCCCATAAATATATACAAATATATGTGACAATTAAAGAAGTCCCAAAGGCAATAAGATGCTGCCCTGTCTTCCAGGCTCCAATGTGCTGTTGGCCACCAAGCACTGCAGACACAAAGGCCTGAAGGACGTGGAGGAAGGGTAATTATGAAGGGCTGATGGGGTGTGTGTGTGTGTGTGTGTGTGTGTGTGTGTGTGACACAAAATGGGGCTGAGAAAGCCAAGAGGAAGAAACACAGGGCTGAGCCAGGGCCAGGTAAGGGGACCTCCAATTGGAAAACAGGGCTTCCCAGAAGTGAAGACCAGGGCATTTAGCAAGTTAGCACTGTGAGAGATAAGCTGGACAGACAAGACAAGGCTTACCATAAAACAGGTCCTGAGTGGGACAGGGGTAAAGATAAAGGATATAGAGATAAAGAGACTATAATTCACAGTGACGATGCTGTACCAGAGATTTAAAGGCCATGATGATTTGGACTATGATGATTTGTGATGAAAAGGGTGACAGGTGTCCAGTTGTGTTTTGGAAAGACAAACACATAAAGCAATCTTCAGATACATGAGACTGAGGTGGGGAGGCCATTGTAGTAGTTCAGGGAGGAGGCCATGACAGTTTGAACCAGAGGGGGAAAGAAAGTTAATGGTAGATTCAGAAATGTTATAGCTGGTGGTAAGCCAAGAGGCCAGAGAACATGACATTTGAACTTCACTCAGAATGGCTTGGAAGCATGTATGCTTTGTTCCCAGCAATGCAGTGGCCAGTGGCCAGAAGGCTGATTTGGCACATCTCACAAGTTTGCTGGGTTGTAGTTTTTTACCCACCAAGCAGGCAGATAATCTTCATTCCTCTTCCCGCATCCAGTTAAAAGATGACCAGCATGACGGGACCTCCGTGGCACAGAAGGAGGCAAGCATGGGCTTTCAATTCTAGATCTTCTACAACCACTAAGGCTAAGCCTATCTAAACTTTACATTCCCTCACTTCTTCAGTTTTAACATGTAGACAATATATTCCTACAGAGTCTGTGGAAGAACTAAGGGGGAAAATCATACAGGTGGTCAGAGATGGTGGGTGATTCAGGCATGCAAGGAAAGTTTTGAGAAACAATTGGTACAGATAAAGCAGTAATAGTTATGTCACATTCATGATCAAGTAAGAGTTCAGTGTGGGAAGAAGAAAAGGACCCAAGAAAGGAATGCTGGAACGAGGTTGATCTAACAGAACATCTCTCAAGATCATTATAGTTTTCAACATGTCCATTAATGTATGTGTATGCATATGTATGTGCAGTATTATTTACTTATCACTTTTTAAAACTTGACTTATAAAGAACATTAGAAAGGAATAGGGATGTGAAACAAGTGGGCCACCCACAGGTCAGGTTCACAGCTGAAGCCTCAGAATTAAACCACATCTCTTCCTGCGTCTCACTGACCACCAGCTATCCTTGATGTCCTGAGGAGTCTTCACATTTGTGAGTGACAGAAAGCAGAATGAATTGATGGATGAATAAACAAGTGCCTAGGTGCACAACTGGGGACAGTTAGGGGCTATTTCTCAAGGCAGGTCAGGATCCAGGGAAGTGGAGAGTTCTATTATCTCATCAGACTCTCTCTCTTTCCCTAGGCTCTGGGCTCTCCTAGGCCTACCTTTACTTCACATGAGGGTCCACCACAATTGGACCACTCCAGCTCCATGCAGACCAGGGATACCAGGCTCTCATGTGCTTGTGTGTGTGGCTCCTGTGGCTTCTGTATGCCTTCTGCCCTGTTTCCTGTACTGACATGCATCTTAGTATCATCTATTCAGGCTCCTAACAGGCAGGCAAAGTGACAGAGTGCCACTAGCAGCAGCCAGGACACACGGTCCATATGGTGCAGAGACATTAATGTGCACATCAAATCCAGCCAAACAAGAGCCATATTCTGGGAAGCCAGTCTTCTTCCTCTGTGCAGGTGGCCCTGTGTAATTACACCTGCTTTGGGGGCCCAAGTTAGTCTCAAAAGGAACGTATCTTCTGCCCCTAGCCTCTGTGTACACTTTATTTGCCCTTCTGATATCGTGGTGCTTTCTGGGCATTTTACAAAAAAGGCTGAAGAATTCCCTCAGGCCCTGGAGTTTGGGGTATCTGCACAATAGCCGCAGAACTGTGAGGAGCCTAGAAATACGTCTGGTCTTGGGTCTTAGTTTTTTGGATAACGACAGTAAGATACAAAGCAGGGAAATACTTGTAAAGGCCACAGAGCAGCATTACGTAAAGGACATGATTATGCCACTTACTTACATATTCCCATTAATAACAAAAAGAAGGTTGCACCTGTGCTGCAGTTTAGTTCTAGGAACTAAACTACTATCCCTTTCCTGTCAGGACAGTGTAGGGGAGCCCATCTGGGTATACCCTGCATGTGCTGTAGTAACTGAGCACATCTTAATCCATGGGTTAGACTAGGCCTCCTAAAGGCCAGGGCCTGACTATCACACCTAGAACAAAGACAGAGGATTGGTTAGAGTCCTAGGGACTGGATCTACAGTCCTTCCCATGGCTCCTGGGCATATGGCTTTCCCTTTCTGAGTCCCAGTTTCCTCATCTGCAAATGAGGGAGGATAATGCAAACCTCCAGAGATGTGGCAAAATTCAGCATAAAAATTCAAATAATATTTTTGAGTTTTTGTAATTGTCAAAGGGTTATATAAATATCAATCATCATTATACAATTAGCCCAAAAGGGAAAAATATACAAAACAGATGAAATATAGTGAGAACTAATGATTTCTCCATCAAGACTGAAGCACGAAATGGAGAAATGGCTCCCCCAAGGTCAAACAAGACAATGGAGATACTCAGGGAGGGACCCAAGCCAGACTGCTCCAATCCCATTTGGATCTTGGCTTCTACCACAGGCTCTCAAGGTGTTACCAGCATAACAGCGAGGAAGGGTCAGACTTTGACTCCTGAGGCCAGAGCAACATACCAATTGCTCTCCTGGCCCTGGGGAGGTATCAGGTGTTAGTGATGCCTAGAGGAACCTTCCCTCTACTTTTGGCTCTGGTCAGTGGTGTCTGTCCCTGGTGATGGCTCCTGGCCTCTCTCTGGACCATATGAGCTGAGTCACCTCCCTGCACACCCAGCCCTTGCTCCTTGGCATGAGCTTGCTCACTCTTCTCAGACACAGGCTGACACCTTTACCAGAGGCAGCTCTAACTTAAATAAACATTTCCTGTGAGCTGTAAAGAGTCTTAATTTTGTTATTGTGGGTGTCTTTTTCCCTTATAAAAACAGGCCTGTTCTCCTTGCTGATCAGTTCAACTATAATGATATAAAGCAGAAGGTAATAAACACTAGGGGCATGCCCTAAAAAAGGGGATCTGGCAAAAGGGACTCATGGTCTTCCCTTAAAAATCTCATCAGGGAGAGGCAGGGTGTTGAGCTATGTTTCCCAGATGAAGATGAATTATGTGGTATGCGAGAAACGGATGAAAATTGTACCCTCACTCACCCTGATACCTGTTAAGCCCTAAATCACAGACTCTTTGTTGCAGAGTAGTGCAGTGGTCACTGGAAATGCTGATGGCTTGTGGGACTTCTACATCATTGTCATGGTCGGCATCAGTGTCAAGGCCACTGAGCAGGCTGCCCCTCACACGGCTGAACTCTGGTCTCTTGATTCTTGCTGAGCACCAGATCCTGGAGTCAGTGCTATGAACAGGTTATCTTTACCTCCAGGAGCTGGGGTCAATCACTAGTCTCATTTTGCAGAATTGAAGCCAAGGTCTGCCTGGCACCCAGCTGGTGTCTTACTCATAATGTCTTAATGGCCTCTTAGAACATAACAACACATTTGCTCCACTGGATTCCTACTGTCTCTTACTGCTTTTTTCCCCTCTGGAAACACAGCAAGGGCAAAGAGAAAACTGCAGCAACATGCATTATCCTGGAAGCCAGAAATCTAGGTCTTAATATCAGTCTCATCAGTACTGAGTTGGTGACCCAGAGTAGGCCACATAGGCTCTACAAATCTAATTTTGATCACACACAAAATAAAGAGGCTGGGAGCTGGAGAAACAGCACAGTGATTAGAGCACTTGCCTAGCAAGCACAAGACGCTGAGTTCAATTCCCCAGCACCACATAAACGGGACATGGTGGGGAACACCTATAATCACAGCACTTGGGAGGCTGAGGTAGGAGGACTACTGTGAGTTTGAGGCCAACCTGGGCAATGTAATGAGATCAAAACCAGCCTGTACCACAGAGACCCTGTCACCCCCAAAAATATAGGCTGAACTGTAACAATGTATCCCAGACTTGGGTTCTCTCATAAATACCTAGAGATGTCCTGGGCACTGGTTACAGAATTTGGAATTCATGTATTCACAAAATACTAAAATTTTATGTCATGTGAATTTTTATTACAATAAAATTATATATATATATATATATAGAGAGAGAGAGAGAGAGAGAGAGAAAGAGAGAGAGAGAGAGAGAGAGAGAGAGAGAGAGAGAGAGAGAGGGCGCATCCTAGGCACCCAGCCCCTCGTCTGCCAAGTCGGCATCTCCTGGGAAATACCTGGGGACATGAGTTGCTAAGGCAAGCTCCCCAGTGTGAGGAACACCCAGGCCTGGGGCTTACAGATCTAAACAGTTTCCATAGTTCCTTTCACCTGTACATATTTCTGATTCTCAAACACATTCCCCTATCCATGAACACCTCTCTAAGCAAGGTTGTTCCCTCCTGCCTGATAGGATGTGCAAGGATGTTCCAGATAACTTTGGCAACTTGACCAGATTAAAGGACTCCTGGAAAAGTGACAGGATCACAGGGAACTACACCCGTCAGTAAACTGATGCACAGATACTCCCAGCTGAAAGGCTGTGCTTCAGGAGGTCAGGCCTAGATAGAGGTGAGCAGGTAGATCTTTGAGGCCATTCTTTGCCCCGAGATCCATTTCCTCACTTCAGTGAATGGAACCGTCTGTTTCAGTTTGCCTTTCTACCGTGACGTTCCTGCCTTGAAGCAGTGACCTCAGGAAAAAGCCTTTGAAACTGTGAGTAAAACAAACCACTCCTCATTTTGTGGGTGTCAGGAATTTTGTTCTAGCAACAGGAAAGCTGAAAAAAGGGGGTGGAAAAGCAGAAGCTTTCCTGAAGCTGTGCACACAGGAGTGATGTGTGGCCAGAACATAAGGGGGCAGTGAGTGGGTATCCAGGTGGGAAGCCCAGGAACAAAGGGGAAACTGAAATGGCAAGGTTGTTGGGCCTGCTCAGCACCATCAACCCATTTTAACTTGCTCCATAGACTCAGGTTTGTGCTAAGGCCTGTGGGGACCACATGGGAAAAACAGCCTATACTTTTGGGGCATGCGATCTGTATACCTGTGTCACTGCAACGCCCAGGAAGATATATACAAGGGGCAACTTAAGAGCAGAGATCAAGGATGTTCAAATTTAAAGGAAAAAATGAGTAAGAAAGGTGTTTAATGAGCACCTACTATATGTCAGTACTGATCTTGTGCTTGCCTTGCCCAGGGGGCAAGCAGGAAAAGGTATTCCACGTGAGGGAAATAAATCTAAGGCAACAGAGAGGGTAAAACAGATACCTAGCTTCTGCAAATAGACCCAGGAACTAATTCAAAAGCTATATTGCATCAGAAATCAAGGTATCCGGGTTGGTAGCTACAGATCCTTGGGCAAGACATTTGGTGTCTTTTGGATCCTGGTTGTAAATAGCAACTGTCCTGCCATTTCACAGGATAAAACATAATGGCAGATCCATAGAAAGTTAGGGTCACTTCTTTCTACTGCCTGAATGTTTATGTCCCCACAAATATACATGATGAAATCCTAGGAATTGTCCAAGGAAATGGTCATGGGAGATATGAACTTTGGGTGGTGAAAAGATCAATGGAGGGGAGTCCTCATGGTGGGATAATAAAAAAGATCCCAAGAGTGAGCTAAACCCCTCTACTGTGCAAGGTTACAACTGCCAGCAGCTTGACCTTGGGCTTTCCAGCCTCCATAATGGAGAGAAAAACATTTCTGTTACTTCTAAGCTACCAAGTATTTTGTTATAGCAGCTTAAATGGGGAAAGACACTGCTCAAATCTCTCACATCCTCTACTAGGCTCCTTCCTCACCACAGTTGGCCTAAACATTCAGCTGTGAAAGCCACTCTTCCCAGTACCTGAGCTGAGCCGAGAAGGGTGTGGTTGATACCCTGATGGCACAAACACTAGGAAGTGCCTGGTAGGGAACCAGGGTCTAGGATCCATGAAATTGCTCCTGGCACTTCTTATATAAAATGTTTAAAAGCAAACAAGCAAAGATAAAGGCCATAAAATAACATGAACAGTAGAAAAATAGAATATTACTTTTTTTTATGAGACAGGGCTTCGCTCTGTAGTCCAGGCTGATTCTGATTCTGAACTTGCTATGTAGCCCAGTAGCCCATGGCCTCGAACTCACAGCAGTCCTCCTGTCTCAGCCTTCTGAGTGCTGAGGTATGCAAAAATATTGTTTAATTTTTATTCCCCTCCTCCTTTTTCCTTTCTGGGCTCAGAGTTTATGTAAATTTCTAATATGAGATTTGTTGTCAATGTGATTAGAGAATAAAATGATCAATTTTTATAAGGAAATTTCAGCTGAGGGAACTGCCCAGGGCAGCTATTGCCACTGCCACCTGAGGGAGGTACAAAGGCTTCCTGAAGGAGACAGTGTGAACTGAGCAGCAAGAGGGGAAAAAATAGAAATGGAAAGGCAAAGGGGAGTCTGGGGTCAGAATGACATCAGCTCGCACACACACACACCCACACAGCTGCTTTAGACCTGGCGCGGTGTGGGTGCATAGGGAGGGGATGGTACAGAGGTAGAAAGTGGGGTAGGAGGTTCAGATATCTCTGGAAGGAACTAGGGCTTTACTCTATAGGCAACATGGGACCAATAACACCTAAGTCAGTCTGGGGAAAAGTACTTTTTAGGTAGAATTAAAATAGGTTTTCAATTTGCAAGCAAGTAATACAAGGTTACTTTTCCTTTGAAAATATTTCTCAGCTTGAACACTCTGCAGTTCTGCAGCCAGGTGTTTGATCTGACAAGGAGTTGCTAATATAGTTAAACATTCCAAAGTTGGCATTACTTTGCTTTTTCAAATATCCCTCACGAAATGCTAGCCACGTTGGCCAGGGAGTCTTTCAATTCCCAGGTTCTTTTCAAGATTTCATGGATTAAGAAATACAAAATGGATGTTAGGAACAGACAAAGGGTTGCTAACTTTTTGTTCTGCCAAATGGAACCATTAAACATAACAATGACATTTATTATCCCTTTCACTTTATAAAAGAGGAGGGCAATGAACCTGGGATGAAACACAGCTGGCAGCCACCATTCTGTTCCCCACTGGCACCACTTACAGGAACTCACTACACTCTTCCTGTCTTTCTCATCCAACCACAGAGTGGCACAGGTCACAGGCTGGCAGCTGCTCTAGCTCATTACACAATTCTGGTATCCCTCCTTTTAAGGTGTCCGTTGCCTGATATACAAGCCCACCATCAAACATTGGAGGATTGCAAAAGTAGCCATAACATATTGTAAGCTCATCAAGTGAAAGGGTCCATTTCCCCTCCTCCTAAATCAGTACTTAGTGTCACTTTTGTGACAACAGAATACTGCAAAAGCGACATTGTACAACACATAAGCCAGGTCTCTTAAGGCTCTGCAGCCTCTACAGCACACAGGAATCTTCTCCTACCTCAGGAATAGATCTAAGCCTGATAGAGGAGAGACCATGTGGCACAAAAACTGGTACTGTGGTTGTACCTGGAATGTCCCCGAAAGTATCATGTATTTGGATGTTACCAATTATCTATGAAACCAAGTACTGTTGGGAGATTGGGCCTGGTCTGGAGGGGTGGATTATAGTCATGCAGACTGGATTATAGGCATGTGGTTGGGAATTACCACACCTGGGATGGGCCTAGACGTATATACATGCTGCTATCTCCTCTGAGGAGATTAGACTTGATGAGATTTGGCTTCCTGCTAGTAATGTCACGAGAAGCTGCCTCTACCTGCCTCTGCCATGTACTTCCACTGCTGCCAGCCACCTCTGAGTGGACTGTGACCTTCTGAAACTGAGCTAAAATAAACCTTTCCTTCCCAAAATTTGTGGATATTGGGTATTGAGTCAAAGCAACAAAAAAGGTAACTAAGACAACCGGGTCATTCCAGCTCTCCCAGCCATGCCCATTACAAACAGACTAGCTCTAACAATCTATCATGTGACTGGAGATACCTGAGAGACCCAGTTAAGATCTGACTCACACTACCAGGTCTAAAAGAACCATCCAACTGGACACACCCCAAATAACCAAGATGCAGAAACAGGATCTCAGTGAACAGCTACCGTTCAGGAGCTACTGTGTGTCTGGGTGCTCAGGTATACAGCACAATCTAGCAGTGGTAAAACCTTTTCAATCATGACTGCATGGACTTACTATCTCCTTCTTCTGCCTTTCTGTTATCTAAGAATTTCTCTATATTACCTCTGCCCTGCCATCAGTCAGTAAGGAAACAGCTGCTTCTGCTGTTCTTAGACTTTAGGCAGTCTAAGAGGCTCAGGGCTCCCTATCTAAGCCACTCCCTGGGCTCATACTAATCACTTTTTGGTATTTCATGCTTACTGTTGTGATATGTTTCTGAGAACATTAACTTTGCATGGGTTTATTACATTTATCTACCTTCTCAATTAGACTGATAGTCCTTTGCAGTCAAAGGCTGATCTTATATTTAGATTCCACAGCTTTCAACCTAGTATTTTGCTCAATGTTAGTATATTTTTTGCTCAGTGATGGATAAGAGAAATCCCAAGGATATCTGAAAACTGCATCACTGGGTCAGTTCTGAAGAAATTTCCACTTCAACTCCGAGCTGGACCGCAATTCTTCAGGCATCTTGGTGAGATTTTGTTATTCCTTGGTCCCTCCACAAAGGTCCATAAAGGATCTCTGTACATCTGCACAAATACTATGCAAGATCAGAGAAGTCCCCCAGCAAAGGCAAATAAGAATTCCTGTGCCAAATCGTTACTGGACTTCTTAAGTCTCCTGGGACCTTCCTGAACACCTTAGAAGCTTTCTCTCATTTCTGTGACCTTTCATTTGTCCCAGACACTGGATTATATAACCCGAACTTTTGGTGCCTTTTAGCCTTCACTGTGGTGTCTTTCAAGTGAACTATAAAGCTTTGAGGGGAAAACAGATAAAAAGCTTAGCATTGCAAATGAGGGGAGCATTAAGACAGGCCTGAAGAGAGGAAAGTACATGGAGAGCTAGAGTGCTAAGCACTGGTTCCAAAGGCTAAAGGCCAGGAATCTTCACCCCCATGGCTCAATCCCTCAACTGGCTCTTCCTAAATGGCCAGCAGGAAATGAGCCCCACTCTCTGCTGTCACCTCCCTCCTCAAACCCTGTCTGCTGAAGCTGTGCCCTAGGCCCAGGGAAGTTCCCTCCACTGAGATCACTTTATAAAACTGATCACTTTATTCTCTAATTGCAATAGTAACAAATTTCATGTTAGAAATTTACAGAAACTCTGAGATCAGAATGGAAAAAGGAGGGGGATAAAAATGAAGCACTATCTTTGCATGCCTCTAACCCCAGCAGTCAGAGGCTGAGACAGGAGGGCGGCTGTGAGTTTAAGGACAGTCGGGGTTACTGAGCTACATAGCAAGTTCAGGATCAGCCTGGACTACAGAGTAAAAAACCATGTCTCAAAAAAGAGAAAAAGAGTAATATTCCTTCTTGAAGTTAGCTGTGTTCATGTTATTTTATGGCCTTTCTCTTTGTTTGTTTGCTTTTAAACATTATTTATGTTTTTTTAAACAAACATTATTTTAATGAATCTGGTATAGACAATGTCCATTTAAAGACCATATTCCAGGGCAAAAAGTACAAATAAAATCAAAGGAGTAGTGTGCTGTTGTATACACCTGTGCACGAATAACATTATTAGTTGCTAAAGAAAATTAGAACTTTTCGAGGATCTTCTGGTAAGAGTGTTTTTTTTTTTTTTTTAATTAAAAGTGTTTTCTCTCCAGTGAAGCCATCTCTGGCTTAGTCTGGAGTTAGTCTCTACTTTCACCACATAGGCATGTCATCTTTACCCTGAGGCTGATATTCATCTTTTGGTCCAGACCCTATAATTTTTAAAGGAGCTTCAAGTTAAGGATGAGTCATTTTTCCACAGTTCAGGTCTCTGCAAAGCTTCCGTCTCCCATTGAAAGTCATACTTCAGCATTGGAGCAGTCATCAACTACAACCTCAGGGCTGTCTGGAGAGCCAATAGGATGATCACCCTGTGGATCTTATTTCTCACCACAGTCAGACAATGTGGTCCTGAAGGAGGTGGCCTTCATGTGCACATGAGATTTTTACAAAGGAGAGGGCAGCATGAAGGGAGCTGCAGTTTGACATCAAACATCAGCACAATGAAACAAATAATAATGAATAATGAGCACTAGAATTCAAATTACCATATGTTTTGAAGAGATGAGTGCCAGTTTTCATTTCCATTCTGAACATATTACATAATAAACAATTTTTCAAAAATAAAAGATTGAGGGAAAGAATATCTAAGCCATTGAAAGACCCCTGTTTGTTCATGATAAACTTCAATTACATCTTCTTTCTCCATTCCCAGTTCTTTTGGAGTATGATTATCAGCAATTCTCTGACCTTCAAAGAAAAATCTGAGTGAATTCATTGGAACCCTGTCTTTGACAGTATGCTTCTTTGAGATGTGTTGTCATTTTCACTTTGAAGTGAATCTTACTGCTATCCTGTCCAATGACATTGAGTTTGATATATTCTCCTTCCTTATTATCCCCCAAATCTTCTGTTGAAGGTTTTGCTTCCTGATCAGACATGGTGATGGAGGTTCACTGGGATCTCCGCAAAGCAGGGGACTTGGGTAGGCAGAACCTCACCTTGGGGTTTACCTATCTGTCTCCCCAGCCCACGGCACAACACCGAAGCAGCAGGGACTTTGACTGCACCACTGTAAACATTTTGTACATTCTGTACATCAATTTTGTCTATGATATTATTTTCAATATCCTTATAGCATCTGAGTAGCATAGGCAGGGGTCCTACACTTTATTTGCTGCTGGAGTTTCTACCCTACATGCTTGGACTTAGGGCCATCTGTCTCAGGTTCCTTGAGTATTCATGTGGCATTCTCCCTCCTGACCCTAGTGGAGTCTACTTCCAGCCTGGAACCAGACAACTACCGTGTCTCCTTGCATATGGAGGAGCTACATATGGCCAGGGAAGGGCCACAGTCTATGACACTGCTAAGGACAGGCCTGGCTTTTTGTGCTGAGAGGATTCTCTTTGGCTGACCCTCTTCAGCTCCAAACCTCTTCCTCTGCTAGCTCTGTTCCAAGGGAGACAGGTCTCCCTCCCTTCTTCATCCTCTGTCTCATAATGGCAGCACTCAAACATGTCTGACAACTCCAGCACCACAGAAAAAGGGAGGCCAGGAGAGGACCCTGGCACTCTGGAACATCCTGGAGAAGTAGGTTTCTGTGCTGTGAGGTTCCAGGGTCTCATTCTCAGAAGATTCCCCAATAGCCTACCCTAACACAGATCAGAACAGTTTCCTGCCCAGCCCTTCTCTAAAGTGTCACAAGGCTCGGCATCCCCCTGGTCTCAAGACATTTAGTTATTGTATTTTCAGCCAAGAAATCAGACATCCAAAGAGGAAGTGACTTCTCCCTACTGAGTCTCTCTCCTTCCCTGTCTCTTCTTCTTTATTTTTCTTCTTTTTTTCTGTCCTTCTAGTCTGCCTTCTTTTCCCCAACTATTCCTCTTGTTGCTTTCTTTGGCTGTCTGAAATTTTCCCTTCTTCGCAGAATAATGGGTGTATGTATATTCAGTATTTATTGAACATATAGGAGCTTGGCTAATTGAATTATTTCTTATAAATTTCTTAAAATTCGAACAGATCCAGTGAAAAAGCAAAGAAGGAGCTGATGAGCATGACACTGCTAACAAAGCACAAACCTTACTATAGTGAGTGAGGATGTGGTGGCACAGTGTCCTGTGAAGTTTTCGGATCAACACGGAACTACATACTGAGCATAGGTCACTAAAGGGAAAGTGACAGCTTATGCAGCATTGCCAGAGAAGGCAGGAGAGGAGAGGAGAAGGTATGAACATGCACTGAGTCCACTGGCTCAATCACTGTGACTCTCTCAAGTACTCAAAGGCCAACATTAACACCCTCATCCCTGCCTTTGACATTACCAGAATGGTCTGATATGGAAGAGGGAGGAATTTTATCTTTCTAGTTAAAATTCTCTCAGTGTTAAAGTTTAGAGCTGTTTTTTTTTTTTTTTTTAAAGAGAAAGTAAAACCAGGTATTATGGTTTGGTTTGCACCTGGAATATTCTCTACAAGCCTCATGTATTTGAATGTGGTGGGATATCTATGTGACCACGTGATGCTGGGAGATGGAGACTGGCTGCCAGCTGTGGGTGCTTGAGGTCTGACCTGGAAGGATTGTGCCAACTTGTTAAGATTGGGAGATGTCCAGGGCAGAGTTGTCACGTGTGACTGACTGACTTGTGGGCCAGGAAGTAGAAGGGGCGGGGGGGGCACCCACCTTGCATGAACTAAGTAAAGAAAAGGCAAGAGGAAAAGGAAAGGAAAGAGAAACATTGTTACAACTTTTCCTGAGAATGCTATGGCCTTGCTTGTGACTTCAGGCATCTATTCAGTTCTCCTTAGTTAGCTTTTCTCTCTGCCGTTCCACAAAGACTTTTTCTCCAGGTAGACCTCCACCATGTACTACTTCTACTTCTACTGTATTTCTATCCATGAATGGACTATGTGAGAACTCATGAAACTGTGAGCTAAAATAAATAAATCTTTCTTCCCTTAAAAATAAAATAAAATAAAATAAAATGAAATGAAATCTCTCTTGGTGTTGTGTTAGCTTTCCATTATTATAATGAAGTAACTGAAACGATCAACTTATAAAGAAAAAGGTTTACCCTGACTCACAGTTTTGGAGGTTCCAGTCCATGGTCAGTTGAACCCACTGAATTAGGTATCTGTGACAGTGCTGGATGCCAATGGCCAGGAGGATGTGGTGGATCGAAATGCGCATCTCATGATCACAAAGCAAAAGAGGAAAAAGCTCAGGTACCTCAATGTCCTGAGACGGTTCATCCTCAACGTGCTGAAGACACCACACCCAACAAAGCCCTACTTTCTAAAGGTTTTACCACCTCTCAGAAACAGAACCATGGGGACGAAGTCTTCAATACATTTAGGGAACACTCAACACCCAAACTATAGCACTGCTAAAAGAGTATCTCCTTACATATTCCATTGGTTTTTCATTATTATGTCTAGATCTTCTGTCTTGTGGATATAAATCCTTAGGTAGACAAGCTGCAATGAATTCTGGGGTCATGGTACCTGAGTCCAGTTGGTTCATTTACCTGTTGGGTATAATGACTACTATGTTATTACCACTCCTATCATGATCACCACCTCTGCCACTTCCATAAGCTCACCTGTTACATGCTTTCCATAGTCCCACCAGTGTTCCAAGGATCTTGCAGGAAATTTTTTCATCTAATCCTCACTACAAGATTATGAAGATGTCATTATCCCTACCCTACAAATGAGAAAATTGAGGCACTGAAAGATCAAGCTCACTTTCTTAAATTGGCTAGTTTGTAAGTGCAATGGTAAGTGCTTGCACTTGGGCAGTCTAAGTCTGAAGTCCCATGATTTCATCTTTCTTACCTTTAATGTCTTTACACACACAATGAAAATGATGAACATAAAGTCTGAGCCTTGTGATTGTGATCACATATATAAATGTCTTATGAAAATACCAGTTGGCATCTGAATCAATGCACAGCTTCACTTTAAGAAAAACAGGACTTTGTCATATATTATCATAGGATCATACAACATTGGGTTTGGAAAGGAGCTCTGATATCATCAAGAAAGGAATCCCCAACTTGTATTGGAAAGGAGCTCTGATGTCATCTAGGTAGGAATCCCCAACTTCTTCAGGTCCATGTCCTGTCAGAACTGGGCTGCACTGCAGGTACTGAATGCTTGGCTGGGGAGACAGCAAAGCTTCATGTATATTTACAGCTACTCCTCATCACTCACATGACTGCCTGATCTCCGTCTCCTGTCAGATCATCAGCAGCACTAGATTCTCATAAGAATGGGGCCTTGCATACAAGGGATGTAGGCTATGTGTTCCTTATGAGACTCTCATCCCTGATGAACTGAGGTGAAGCAGAGACAGTAACAGTCCTGGGGAGTGGCTAGCACTAACGACAGCAGACAGGTATGACTGCATAGAGGCCATAATAAGTCAAATGCTTGCAGACTCATAAAAACCCTATCAGCAAGTGGCAAGTGACAACCTGCATTTTTGTAGCAGGCTTTACAGCTGTGTAATTATTTCATTATGTTATAATGCAATAATAATATAAATAAAGTGCATGATAAATGTTATATATTTGAATCACCCCCAAAACATCCTTTTATTCTCCAGTTTGTGAGAAAACTGTCTTCCATGAAACCTGTTCCTGGTGTCAGAAAGGTTGGGGACTGCTCTAATACAATTTCCTATGTAATACAAGATTAGATTAGTCACAGAATAGAAAGAGCCCTTACAAGGAACCTGGCTTTAATATCAGCTGGGAGAAATGACCCACCCAAGATGACATCACAAAGTAGGAGCAGAGATGAGGCTCGAGCCCAGATTTCCTGACCATTGTCCAATGCTCATCCCATTAGATCAGTGTGCTGCCTTCTCCTTACGGATGCCAGGGCAGATGTTGCCAGTTGTCACCATAGCCACAAAATTACTTCAGAATTCTTTTCAACACAGCACTTCAGGCAAGTAACATCAATAATACTCAGCAGTGTTGGCTTCTAAGTTGATGTTACATGGGCTGGCCATGTAGTCCATCAATCAAACAAGGGCTTTCTGAGAGCGAAAAGGACATGTTAATAATCAGATGGGGACAACTGTGTGAATAACATTATTTCAGGTCAAATAGAAAATATGGCTGCCATAATAATATCCAAGGTGACCCTAAGTCCTTTTAGGGTAGAAATGCTACAAAACTCAAGTGAAGAAAGATCTGTCAGAATCACTGTCCAAAAGGATGGTAAAGGAGGAACCAAGAGGAAAGAAAAGATAATCTGGTGAAAAAACAAAGTCATACTTTGGTTCACAGGCTTGTCTGCAGACATGATAGCAACATCAGTGGGCTATTTTCTACTTTCTTAATACTTTCACTCCATTCCACTGGCCTGGAATAGATCATTACTTCTCCAAGTATAAGCAATATATGTCTGCTAATGCTCCTGTTCCTTCCCCTTTCTCCTCCCTTTCTTCTCTTTATGTTGAATAATTGTCTCTATAGTTGTTTACTTTGCAAATTATGAATGCATTAGGGCATTTTACAGAGGCAGAATCACTTTATTTGCTATGTTGGTTGTTGTTTAACTTTTTTGGGGAAGATTTATATTGGTATTTTTTGTTTGTTTGTTTGTTTCTGGGTAGCAAAATTTACAAATTAAAGTTTAGTTCTTGATAGATTTTCCTGAGATGAGAAATAGAAAAAGATACCCCATTCAGTACTAGGCTCACCATGACATAGTATGGTGATAATAAGGGGCAGGAAATTACAACACTAAATATTGGTGAATAAAGAAAATAAGGACTATTGGATAGATTTCTTTTTCAGTACTGGGGAAATCAGTTTTTTTTTTTTTTTTTTAACAAGATGGAACCCAACTGTTGCACTAACGTAGTTAGACTGTATTAGCTTATTCTTTCTCAAATCTAAGAAATTCCTCTCAGATAACTATTTTCAACAGGAAATTCTATTATCCCTCAAAAATAATTTGAGACTAAGTGGTTAAATTAATAATCTGAGACTTCAAGTGTGAAACATTTTAACTAAGTGGGAAAAGGGCATCAGCATTTTTAAAAGCATGCCTCAGGTCTCTAATGTCAGCTCACAGCTGAGATCCCCTGAACTAGTCACAGGCATCTGAAGTGGCACCATTCAGATGCCTAGGGGAGTTAGTGCAGATGAGAAGATCCCAGTATGTTGAAGGGGTCATCTGAGCACTAGACAGAAGTAACAGATTAACTGGCATCTCAAGTGCTGGTTACCAGGAATCCCCCACCCAGATGAGGCACCACAGGAAAGAATGTTTGAAATGAAGGTGGGATGAGCTGCCTACAGTTTCACCATCAGACTAGGCCATATTCTCACCAGGGGCTGATATTCAGCATTTTGTAAAAACGACCTCAATACCTCACTAAGCAACTCTACCCCTCAATGAGATTGGTGTGCTTGGACATGAGTTTTCAACCAAAGCAAGATGCCACCAACTTCAAAAGCAACATGGTTAGTGGGAGCCAACAGCAGAAGGAATGTTTAGACCACTGGGTCTAGGACCAGAAGACCTTAGTGTCTGTTTCTTTTTTTGTTTTGTTTTGTTTACTTGTTTGTTGTTGAGACAGGGTCTCACTCTGTAGCCTGGGCTGGCTCTGAACTCACTATGTAGCCCAGGCTAATCTTGGACTCATGGTCTAGTGTCTGCTTCTTATAGGCCCTGTGAAGTCTGTCCAATCCCTGGGTCTGTGTCTCAGAGTCTCCATTTGTAAAGGATGACAATATTGATACTATTTCAAGGGCTATGACAGAGATGAAATTAAATCACATGTGCAAATATATTTTCCAAATAATGTCCCAGTGAACATTTGCTTTCCCCTCCCCTGACAGAGATGCTCCTGCCATGCTGAGCTCAGTACCAAGCTTTCTCTTCATATGGAGGCATCTCTATATATGTGGGCTTGCTTCCAGTTGCCCCAGCAAGACTGCAGCCTCCTGCAGGTCATGCCAGGATCAGAGGTTGGTAGCTAGGAGCCCAGCATCTAGAGAGATTCCTCTTCACACCTCGCTGACAACCTGACCTGGAACAAGTTCCTTAAATACTGTGCCTTAATTTCCATAACTCTAAAGTACAAATATTAGTATTCCCTTTCTCCTGTTAGGAGGATTCAGTGGCTTAAGATTTCTAAATACTGCACATTAACCCCCCAACACTCCTCCTTTCCTTCCTCTATCCCTTCTTTCCTTCCCTCTCTCCACACCAGTTAAACTTCTCCAAGGTCCTTTGTACTTTCTAAGCTCTAAAAATACAGTGGTGACCAAAAAAGAAAGAAAGAAAGAAAAAGTAAACAAAAAAGTCTCTGTTCTCACATAGCTTGCATTCCAGTGGGAAGAAAAGAACATTAAGTGGGTAAATGAGAAACTTTAAACACAGTGATGAGCTGTTAAAGAAAATACACAAGGGCTGACAGCAGTTGGCATCTCTGAGGAGACCTGGCTAGGACATTCAGAACAAGAAGCAGATGTTGTGTGCCAGATGTCCTGCTGCCCTAGACCCTGAACTCACACCAACCTGATCTGGGCTTCTCTGAGAGGTCAGGAAGAGAAGGAAGGGGACAAGAAAGGGCCACAAAGTGCACTGGGTGGCAGCAGGCACAGGGTACAGGGGTACGGTCAGCCAGGAAAGAAGAAGAGGAGGAATGTTGACCAAGAGCAAAGCAAAGTAAGAATCCACAGGGAATGGGGGAAAAAAGGAGCAACAGTTGTAGAAAGCCATTAACTCAGCTCACCATGCCCAGAGGAGGCCAAGCTTGCAGAGTTGGGACCTTGAGAGGCCCTGAGTGCATGAGCTATGCCCTGGCCACTGAGAACTGTGATTGTAAGGCCAGAAGCACTATTGCTGTATTCAAGGATGATATTTGGACAAACTGGTTCAGTCTGCATCAGGCTTTCACTGAGTCTCCTTATGATCCTGCTGTTGCTCCTGCTACTGCTATTTCTTATTTTCTTCTCTGTGGGCTTGGAGAAAACACTGTAAAGTGTTTCTGATTGGAACAAAAGCTGACTATGTCACTGCGGCAATCACACTTGGGACAACAGCTGGCTTGGAAGGGTTCCTGTGAGACCACTGCAGAGGCTCAGAAGCAGCAGTGTCTCAGGGTCAAGTTCAGAAAGATGGGCGGGAATGTGGATGACTCTAGGTCAGTAGGGGTAAGTATCTCTCAGCTCCCCTCTCATCTTCTGAATGAGGAACAGAATGAAAGATGAAAAGGCAAGTTACAATGTTCATAGAGGAAAACTGAAAAGCACAAAAAAATTAGGACAGCAAAATAGGAAGGAAAAAACATGATCAACCAATGAAGCCACAGCCTTTGAGTTCCAGTGAGGGCCCACAATCCTGTGTCCTAGGTATGTGCATCCAGTAAGGGGCACACTTGAGTACCAGAGGTGCATAGCACACACCACTACTATGTCCAGTATGCCTGGCTTTCTCTGTACCTTGAGAAAGGACCTAGTACACGAGTGCCTACTGGGCATGAGGTCACCACATCCCTAAACCTCACTCGAGGATCTGGGCACATGACTGGAGATAGTCAGTACTGTCTGGTTTCCTCTAGGAAATCAGGTGTCCTTTAACGACTTCCTTTGGAGAAATCAAGTCAGGGTCACCTGACTACCCTTTGGCTATGCCACATCTGTGGCTCAGGGCTACCCAAACTCAGTATGAAGGAAAATTAACTTGAGAAACCTTGGTTTGAGCAAAGGTAAAAGGTTTCTTCATGACAAGATTTCTCAGAGCTTTTAATAAGCTAGTGCGCCCCTATGACACTCAGAGAAAGAGGCTGTGGTATGCAGCCACTAGAAGCACTAGCCCTTCTGGGGCTTTATTACATCAGAACAGCTATTCACAGCTCAAGGAATGCTGGCTTTCCTTTGAGACCAGTGGGTGGAAGCCCTAGCCTAGGCAAAGGACACTACTGAACTCGGCCACCAAGCAAACTCCCAAGTCCCTTCCAACCATCAGGCATCTGTTCTTACCACATCACCCACCAAGTACAGATAACTAAAATATGGCTATCCACAGGGAAGCTATGGTCCTTCTAATGGCCAAGACTTAACCCTTTGATCACCTCACTCCCACTGCCGAGCTATGAAGTACAAAGGAATGAAAGTAAAAGTGCAGAAGTGTTCTTCCTTCTAAAAGAGTGTTGATGTTGATGGGAACGAGGGACTCGAAGAATCAAAAGACAGGAGTGACTATGAAGAAACAATGAATCAATTCTAATGCAGGCCACCAGTGTTAGCCCACCATAGAGGTAAGGAAACCGAAGCTAAGAGAAGTAACTCATCCAATGCCTTACCACACACAGGGATGGTGCTAGGGTTTGTACTTGAGCTGGGCTGACTTCAAAACCCATTCTCTTGGCACTGCTTCAAGTGTGAGGTCATGGGGTGTGATTTAAAAATTCATGAGGGAGTCTAAGCTGCTAAGGCATATATAGTCCAGCACAAAATGGAATTTGTGTATTCAAACAGTGAAGAACAAAGTGGCGGGGAAAAAGGGAGGACAGCAGCCAGCAGGTGGTGGTGGTGGTTAGGGGAGTGCTGCATGGCCAGCAAAGGCCCTGAAGGACAACAGGAGCCCAGTGTCCAAAAAGGCCCTGGACCCTCCTACACAAAGAAACCCCGTGAGCAGACAGGGAAGTGGGAAAGGGCAGGATGGATTCAGGAACAATGTGGCTCATGTGAAGTTGACAGATGGGTGATAGGACCTGACAGAGACAGCAAGACAGGAGGTCTTCCTGGAAGCCACCACGACGAGAACTCAGCAGCAGTCTGAGGTGGCAAGTGGATTCAAGGTAGTGGACTCTGAATGGCACAGAGGTGTACTTCATCATAGCTGTGTTGACACTTGTCTGGTCCTATAAATTAACATTTCCATCTCAGCTGACTTCATTTGGTAGGAGCAATAAATTCACAAGGCAATTCAAATATAAAAGGCAAAGGGTGCAAGGATGACAGAGGGATGAGGATAGGTGGAGAGCCATTCACAATTCATCCAACTGGTTTCCCATTCGTCTGTCACAGAAGCACTGGGTGATCTCATGAATACATCTTTCCACTGGCAATTAGCTTATACTACACATTTTCACCTGGAACTGCAGGCTTTTTAAAATCTGTTCTAGATACCTTTCCTTATTTATTCCATAATGCTGTACTGTAGAACAGATGCCTTGGAATGTACTCAACATATTACAGAAACTGAGATTCAGACATTGCTTTTAACTCCAATGCAGTCTACTCTTTCTGATTTTTTTTTCTTGAGACAAGGTCTTGGTCTGTAGCACAGGTTGGCCCTAAATTCACTCTGCAGTCCCGGTTGGCCTCAAACTCGTGGCAATCCTGCCTCAACCTTGCAAGTGCTGGGATTACAAGCATGCATCGCCACATCCGGCTTATGCGGTACTGGAGAATCAAATTCAGGGCTTGCACTTGCTGGGTGGACACTTTAATGGCTGAGCTACTGCTGTGCTGTGGATGTGGAGCATCCCTCAAAAGCCCCACATATCTGAACATACTGGGATAACTGTGGAACTGTGTATTATTATTATTGGGAGGTAGGGCCTACCTAGATGGAGCAGGTTCCTGATGTTTGAACTGAAAGGGCTGTGTCAACCTGTTGAGATTTTGGAGGGTGCACAGGGCAGAGCTCTCAGGTGTGTGTTTTTGCCTTGTGGGCCAGCAAGTGAGGGAGGGGCACCCATCCTGGTTGTGGGGGTCCCAACTGGCAACTTGAAGTAAGTAAAGGGAGGAAGGAAGAAGCAACATTGTTGTAGCTTCTTTCTGGGAAAGCTCCAGACTTCTTGAGTTTCCCGACATCAGCTTGCTCCTGCTTGACTTGGCTTCTGAGTGGGGGAAAGGGGGGAGTGGTGGAGTGTCGACAGGGAACAGGGGACAGGGAGGATGACGACAACCACTGAGCAAAACAAATCTTTCCTCCCTGAAGTTGCAGATGTGGAGATTTCTTCCCAGCAACAAGAAAGTAACTAAGACAGTGAGGCCTGGGCTCTCCTTCCCATGGATGTCAACAATCAGTGGGGAAGCTCATTGAACCCGTTTTATAGGCCTCTGTTAAATATAATCATTTACATACTAATCACAATGTGTCCATATGTTTTTGTTCCGTTTCAAAAATGCTGAAATGATTTACTGAGCACTTTATGAGCTGAGATGTCTGAATGAAGCTGTATTCTTGGCAGAGACAGGGCCAGACCCAGACCGTCTTCCCTGAAGTTCAGTGTTTTTTTTCCAAACAAAGTAGGCTGTTAGTGCCTTACCTGACAAGGCTGTAGAGAGCTGGCTGCCTCATGGCTGTGGGAAGGGCATGCATGTATCTTTTATTCCCAGGGATCTGATTTAAATATTGCCTGGTGAGCATTGTCCCTCATCCTAGGGACCTCAAAAGACAGCCTGGATGCCAGGTGCTTAAAGACTTACTGAGAAGCGATGGCATCCAACAAAGAAAGCTCCTAAGATGCCAAGCCACTGGCCATACAACAGCCCACTTGAGGGAATCTACCTTCCCAGTCCTGCCATGAACTTCCCGGTGGTCCCTTGACCCTGTGACCAGGAATAGGGCCAGCAGAGCCTGGTTTCCTAGGTGTCCCAGCCTCTGGGGCTACTAGAGGTAAGAAATGTCACATAAGCACCCAAAGTGCTGCTGTGGGTATATCCACATGCCAGGCTTAGATGGGGAAGAGTATAATAGCATACAAACAGCAGCCACAAACCTCTCTTTTTCTGGCCCAGGCCCTAGAAGGCACCTTAAGGGATACCTGGGCTCCCACAAACTGGATTGGCCTGGGGACTGAGGTAGAGATGATGAGACATGAACATGGTTTAGCTATAGCTAATTTGCATACACCCTATCTAGGCCCTGAGCTCATGATGTATCTGAAGCCTATACTGCTAGGCTGGCTGAAGGGTATCTCCAAGAAAGAGCTAGTGTTTGGATGGGGCAGCCAAAAGCCCAGGAAGACACACATCTGATCCAACAGGGCAGTCCCACCTCACTCTCACCTTCTTCTAGCTGTGACCTAGGAAAATTATGTAACCTCTTTGAGCCTCAATTTTTTGAATCTATAATGTGGAGTAACCACCACAATAAGAACATGATGTTCTCATTTCATGGTTGTGTGGGATTTAAGGAAACAGCCTGTGCCATGCTGGCCTGCCCCTCAGACATCCCATGCACACAACTGCTTCATCTGCTACTTGCTCTGACTGGCCAGCAGGTATCTCGTACTTCTTGCAAGGTATTTTATGACTGTATGGCTGCATTCTTAATGTATGAAATATCACATCTAAGAAGTATTCAACACGTGGTGGTCACTTTCCCCCAAATGAGGAAAGAGACACATAGAGGATTTATAACAAGGATGAGATGTTCAGAAACTCAGAGCAAGGATAAGAGCCCAGATTCTCTGACTCCTAGGTCCTCTCTCGCTGGCTCTTCTGCCTACATTTGTAGCACACAGAGCATTTGTGGGCTTACATTTTCTGCTGGGCCACAGAGGGCACCTCTGAGAGCCTGGGTCATGGTGGAGAGGTGAACTGGATGGACAGGTGAGCTAGATGGATATATTAGTTTGGGTTCTTTCAGGAAGCAAAATTTACAGAAATTATAACAAAAAGGATCTGTTTGGAAGGCTTACAAATCTGAGGACAGAGATAGTCCAAGATTGCGGCCTGCTTGTGTGAGATCTAGAGTGTCTGATTGCTGCTCAGCCGCAAAGTAGGACACCCGTCCAGGACTGCAGGGCAGTCGATGAGATTCTGCTGCAGATCTCGGTTGTTCGAAGAACAAGAGCGAAGACCGGAGACAGAAGATCGGCAACAGGGAGACAGGCGAAATGTTGAAACTGGAGCAAATCTGTGATGAAGATCTATGTGCAGCATGAAGCAAGTTGGCATCTGTAGACAACTGTGAAGGCGAGAGCTTTCCCAGAGGAAGAAGCTGTAACAAACTTTCTTCTCCCTTCCTTTTATACAGTTCCAGTTCCCAGTTGGGCCTCCCACATCCAGGCGGGTGCTCTTCCCTCATTCACTGGCCCACAAATCACTCCCACTCTAATCCAAGCTGGTGCTTAATTCCCAATCTATGCATGGTTCCCAAACCCTAATCCAGACATGTTTCCTGATTGCCTCAAGTTGCCATAATCTCTCCAAGGGTCACAATGGAGAAGATGACTCTGGGCCCAGGAAGGCTTCCTGACCCCAGTGAAACCCCCGAGGGAGACACGAAAGCCGAGGCTACCTGAGCTGAGAGGTGGCCTCCTTTTCTGGTCCCCATGCCCTTTCAGGTAAAAGGACCCAGAATCCTGCCACTCCTTCAGGCAGCCTCTGGGGTCCTCTCCATCTCATTCTCCTCTAGAAGAATGAATTTTAAGGCACAATGAAGGAACTCAAGAGGGTCTCAAGGTAACAGAGGTGTCTGGCTTGACTAATGCTCCAGTTGGTGTTTCTGCAATGGTTCTTTCATTGGAGTTCATCCCAGTGAGTTCAGGGACCTTGAAGCACTGGTGTGGAAGGCAGAAGGCATGGCTGGCTTCTGAGGCAGCCAGAAAGCACCAGCTGGGAGCTCGTAGCAGCTTCTACGTCTCCTGTGCCAAAGGCCAGGGGCTTGGGACAGGGAAGGCCAGTGGGAGTATCCCTTCCTCTCAGGGCCTTGTGATCCCAAACACACAGCCTAGCCAACCATGAGAGCCTCATGAAACAGGTTTGAGTCCAGTAGAAAAAAGACTGTAACACTCCAAATTGTCTTCCTCTCCAGCATCCCAATTCCTGATTCCAAGCAGTTCACTTCCTTGTCCCAAAAGTCACAGTGCTCCCAGACTGCCTGTGAGCTGTGAGCTCTTTGAAGTTGTCCTTGCTGTAATAGTTCAGAACAGCCAGCAGTGAAGTCCCCCTGGCCATAGCTCTCTGGGTTGGAGGCAAGGGGGAAGTTCTGGACTCTCTTTTCCCCTCCCAAGTGGTGGACAGCCCAGACAGTCCACCAAGTTTAGGAGGCTGAGAAAAGATGGGCCTTGCTGGGGGAAGATGGAAACACAACAACACGTGGAGAAGCTGGTGAACATCAGGATAATTGGCTTTGTTGCTGACCAGGCCCTTCCTGATAGTGCCAAACAGGCCTATCTGCAGAGTGGCAGAGCTGGGCAAGCATATGGAAGGGGCTGGTTTCCTTGAACAGAAAAGTGGTATATATAGAGAAAGACAATTGGAAGATTCACGTTGCAGAAGGCAGCAATGAGAAGTAAAGACAGGGCTTGAATCATACCTAGACACACAAACCCATGTCCAGATGTCTTTAGGATCATTCACTTTAAACATTTGGTTTTCCTGTCTTTGCACAAAGGGATCCATGGAAATAGTGGCCCTTTGAAGACAGAAATCTATTAGGCACTAAGTTCCTAGCAAGGCTCCAGCATTCCATTTCTGGAAACCCTCTGAAAGCAAGGAACACAGTGATTCAGGGATGGGATAGGGGAGTGGGAGGGACTGGCTTCATGACTGGCCACATCACTCAGCCTGGGGAAGACCCTGCAACACCTCGCCCTCTCCCCCCGCTGCAGGCTGAACTGAAATAGGATGTACAGCCCCATTGTGCAAGGATAGCTGTTGCAAACATCACAATCAGCAAGGGGAAGAAGCTGCTGGCTTGAGGAAAGTTGGCGCGGACAGGTGAGGGTGATTCATCCCCACCCAGCAGGAAATTCTTCTCTGCTTGCACTCCTGTCTCTCCCAGCCATCTTGCTTATCCATTTCCCATCCCACTGCACTTCTCTCCTGCTTTTTCTCCCACTCTGTCCCACTTTCTTTCCAGCCTTGCTTCTCTCTTCCCTGCCCTCACAGAAGCTCAAGCTGCTTCTGTCTCCCCTAGTAGAAGGAAGACCCTGATGTGTATCCTCTTTCTCCTACTAGGCACAAGAGCCAAGTGGGCATGAGGGAGTACAGGACCTGAGTTGGCTAAACTGGGCACCCCAGCATTCAAAAGAAAGAGCAGCAAAGAGATGGGGGGTCCTGAATGGAAGAGACAAGAGTCCGAAAGAGGACATGCTCTCAAGGGATCTGAAATCACTGATGACATGGGTATGGCTTCTTGACAACGGTCAAGAAGAGTCTGACATACAGGCAGAAACATAATGCTGGTTAGCATGCATCAGCAGACAGTCATCAAGGAGATCAGACCATTGTGACACCTTGTTTTCAAACTCCTGGTCTGACTGTATCCCTAACTTCATTAGAGGCAAGTAGTCTGAACATAAAAATGAAATTGGCAGAGTCAGGCAGAGTCTGGTAGAGTCTGCAACTGGCAGACTTTGTAAGGATGACCTAATTCTACTTCCCTCATTTTAATGATGAGGCATCAGAGACTCAGTCATCAGAGAGAATCAAACAATTAACTGATCAGTAGCAAAACTAAGACTAGAACCAACATCCCACTTTACACTGCATGGCTTTTACCGCTACACCAGAGTGGCTCATGAGGACCAAAGAACAAATTCAACATAAGAACATCTAATCATATAAATTAATGAAGGTCTGAAGGAGACAGCAGCCAGGAGCTAGAAAAGCAACTGCTGGGATAAGGGCAGAGGTGCCCATGCAGGCAAAATAACCCATATTACTGAAATTCAGATGATTGGCAATGAAATGTTTTGGTGGGTGGGAATACACGACTTATTTGATGCTACAATGGCTGCCCTGAAAAAAGTTTGTAAATATTAACATAAAATTGCAGAAGTGTAGAACCTTTATAAAAACGGAAACTATTTTTCAATTATGAATTTTATGTACTAAATAGAAATGTATATATGAGACTTAGCACACAAAATTCTTCAAAGCAAATAAAGCAGCTAGAAGATCTGCTTCTAGAAACATAGAGTAGGTATTTGCTCGTCTTTGTCTTTCAGCAAAACACAACTAAAAAGCTTGGTCATTATATAAAACACACTTGTTTGGAGTACTTAGTGGAGCACCTCAAGAAGAAAGAAAAGAACATAAAAGAAATTCTCAAACAATGAAGAGAAGAGGAAGACTGGCTAGGAACCTCAGGACCCAAGAGAGAACATAGTGATGAGTTTTTTGAGTTTGTGGGAAACCCAAGGACACCAGTGGTAGGTATAGGCAGAAAAAATAAAACCAATTAACTTCTACTCTCTTTGGCAAAAAAAAAAAAAATAAAATAAAATAAAGAGGAAAGAGCAAACCAATCAAGACAAAAACATTTCACTAAATCTGTGGTTGCTGAGTACAATGGTGTATGCCTATAATCTGACTAGTCTGGGAGACTGAGGCAGAAGGATCAGTTTAAGCCCAGCCTGGGATGCTTAGTTACTTAGCAAGACCCTGTCTCACAATGAAAAATTGAAAAATAAAATATTTAAAACATATAATTCAATGTAAAAGCACAGATGTACAAATATATATTCAACTACCTATTTTAAATTCTTTTGAGGACACACTTGCAAGAAGAATTTGTAGATTTTGAGGAATTGCTGGGCTTAATTTTCTGAGGAACTGCCAGGTTGCCTTCCACAAAGGTTGCACTGTTATCCTCTTGAATATGAGCGAAAGAATCCCAACTACTGCCATTTTTCTAACACTACTTATTCCTGTTCTTTTGGTAATCACTATCATTATAAGTATGAGGTTATATCTCACTATAGTTTTTATTTGTAATTCTTAATGACTATCGATATTGAGCATCTTTTCAAGTGTTTATTGGCCATCGATTTTCTTTTTTTGCCAATTTTATTGATATGTATAACTGCAAAATTCAAGGTTAACATTAATCTTGAGCATTTTGTGCACATATATATCTTACCAAGGTAACAAGGCCTTCCCCACTCTCCTTTCATCCCTACCCTTACCCCCACCCCCATCCTGCAGGCTCACCCCCCCTGGTTCCCTTTATTTTTCACATTAAGTTCCATGACATAATTTTGATCTGGGTTTCTCATATCAGAGACCATTCGATATTTCACCTTCTGCTTCTGACTCACTTCACTAAGCATGATGGTCTCAAGTTTCCTCCATTTGCCCACAAAAACCTCCAAGCTGTTAGACTTTATACATGCACAGTATTCCAATGTGTATAAATACCACAGTTTGTGTATCTATTGATCTGCTGATGGGTATTTTGGTGTCTTACATATTTTAGCTATTGTTAGGTGTGCTGCTATGAACATGGGTATACATGTAACTCTTGTTATGTGTAGTTTTGAACTCTTTTGGGAATATTCCCAGGAGAGGTATTGCTGGATCAAAGGAGATATTTATTTCCAATCTTTTGAGAAACCTCCATAGTGGTTGTACAAATTTACATTCCCACCAGCAGTGCAGGAGGGTTCCTTTCTCCTCACAGCCTCGGCAGCACTGATCGCTATTTGAGTTGTTATTATAGGCCAGTCTCTCTGGAGTTAGATGGTATCTTACCAATGTTTTAATTTTCATTTCTCTTATGGCTAGGGTTGTTGACCACCATCTTTTTATGTATTTACCGGCCATTTGAATTTCGTGAGTGAACTGCCTCTTCCTTTCAATTGCCCATTTTTCAATAGGATCCTTGATTTTGGGGGCAGGTTACTTTTCTCCAGTTCCCTGTACACTCTGGTTATGACCCTCCTATCTGAGGTGTTGGTAGTGAATATTTTTTTTTTTCCAGTCCGCTGGTTCTCCTTTTCTAGTGTTGTTAATTTCCTTTGCTGTGCAGAAACTTTTTAATTTGACATGATCCCATTTGTTAGTAATGGGGATAATGTCTCTTGCTTTTGGCGTCTTATTAAGCGTCTTTGAGTTAACCCTATGTCTTTTAGATATTTGCCTAGTTTGTCTTCTAGAAGGTTCAGTGTTTCACTTTTAATGTCTAGGTCTTTGATCCACTTTGATTTGATTTTGGTGCATGGTGACAGGTGTGTGACTAGATTCATTCTTCTGCATGTGGATGACCAGTTTTCCCAGCACCATTTGTTGAACAGCCTATCCTTTTTCCAGTGTATGCTTTTGGCTCCTTTATCGAAGATTAAGTGTTTGAGGGTGTCTGAGTTTGTCTCTGCATCCTCAATTCTGTTCAACTGCTCTATCAGTCTGTTTTTGTGCCAGTATCAAATTGTTTCTATGACTATTACTTTACAGTATAGCCTGATGTCTGGTATTGTAATGCCTCCTGCCTTGGTCTTGTTGCTCAGGATTGCTTTGGCTATTCTTGGTCTCTTTTGGTTCCATATAAATTTAAAAATTATTGCTTCAAGTGCTTTGAAGAAATTTGTTGGTATTTTGATAGGAATTGCATTGAATCTATACATCAGTTTTGGCAGCATAGTCATTTCGACTATATTTATTCTGCCTATCCAAGCACAGGGGTTGCCTTTCCATTTTCTGATGTCACATATAACTTTTTTCTTCAATGTAATGTAGTTTTCTTTATATAGGTCATTCATTTCCTTGGTTAGGTATACTCCTATGTATTTCATTTTTTGCTGTGCTATTGAGAATGGAACTGTTTTTCTGAGTTCTTTCTCAGTAAGCTCAGTGTTAGTCTAGAGAAAAGCTATTGATTTTTTAGTATTAATTTTGTAGCCTGTAATTTGGCTAAATGTTTTTATTATTTCCAAGAGTTTCATAGTGGAGTTTTTGGGGTCTTCCATGTAGATAATCATATCATCTGCAAATAAGGATAGGTTGACTTCCTCTTTTCCGATGCAGATTCCCTTTATTTCACTTTCTTACCTGATTGCTATGGTAAGTGTTTCAACAACTATGTCAAATAAGAATGGTGAGAGTGGGCATCCTTGTCTTGTTCCTGATTTGAAAGGGAACAATTTCAGTTTTTCTCCATTTACTATATTGGTCTCTATGAGTTTTAAATAGGGCCCTTCTATACCTATTTCTCTCAGGGTTTTTATCATGAAAGGGTGCTGGATTTTATTGAAGGCGTTTTCTGCATCAATTGAGATGATCATGTGGTTTTTGTTTTCGCTTTTGTTGATATGGTGTATACATTGATTAATTTACATATGTTAAACCAGCTATGCATCTCAGGGATGAAGCCCACTTGATCATGGTGTATGATCTTTCTGATTACTTGTTGGATTCTATTTCCCAGAATCGTACTAAGGATTTTAGTGCCTACATTCATTAAGGATATTGGTCTATAATTTTCCTTCCTAGTAAAATCTGTGTCTGGTTTTGGGACTAGTGTGACGCTAGCCTCAAGAAATGATTTTGGTAGTATTCCTTTGCTTTCTACTTTATGAAACAGTTTGAGGAGGATTGGAGTTAGTTTTTCTCCAAAGTACTGGAAAAATTCTGCTATGAATCTATCTGGTCCTGGGCTTTTATTTGTAGGTTGAGCTTTTATTACTGCTCCAGTTTCTGTGTGTGTGATGGGGTTGTTCAAGATTTTCACGTCTTCTTCGTTTAAGTTTAATATTTTATATGTATCTAGGAAGTCATCCATTTCTTCCAAATTCTCTAATTTGTTAGAATATAGGCATTCAAAATAATTTCTCATAATATTCTGAATTTCTGCAGAGTCTGTTATGATTTCACCCTTTCCATTTCTAAGTGCACTAATCTGTACTTTTTCTTTCCTTCTCTTAGTGAGTTTAGATAGAGGTTTGTCAATCTTGTTAATTCTTTTGAAGAACCAGCTATTTCACTCATTAATATTTTTTATTGTCTTTTTCATTTCAATTTCTTAATTTCAGATCTGGTCTTTATAACTTCTTCTCCTCTACTGCCTTTTAGGTTAAGTTGTCCACGTTTCTCTGTGTCCTTAAGGTGAATCATTGACATGTTTATTTATGATTGTTGTGTTCTTTTGATATGCACGTATGGCTATGAATTTCCCTCTAAGGACTGCTTTCATTGTGTCCCAAATACTTTGATATGATGTATTTCCATCGTCATTTAACTCTATAAAGTTTTTGATTTCTTCTTTGATTTCTTCAGTGATCCACTGTTTGGTCAGTAGTAAGTTGTTAAGTCTCTATGTATTTGTTTATTTTCTTCTGTTTCTGCTGCTGTTAAGTTTCAGTTTTATTCCTCTATGGTCTTAGAGCAGGCAAGGGATTATTTCTATCCCTGTGTACTTATTTAAGCATGATTTATGGCCTACAACATGGTCTATTTTAGAAAATGTTCCATGTGCTGCTGAGAAGAACATGCAATCCGTTGACATTGGGTGGAAAACTCTGTAAACATCTGTTATGTTCAAGTTTTCTATACTGCCATTTAGCAGTTGTATATCTTTGTGGATTTTTTGTCTGGTAGATCTTTCTATATGTGATAGTGGTGTATTAAAGTCCCCTACTATAATTGTATTGGTGCCAATATGTTCTTTCAGATATAACTTTTGGTTTGCATAGTTGTTGCTCTAGAGTTGGGGGCATATACATTGATAATTGTGATTTCTTCCTGTTCTAGTGTTCCTTTAACCAGTATATAGTGGCCATCTTTGTCTCTCTTCACCTGTTTTGCTTTGAAATCTGATGAGTCTGTAAACTAATATAGCAACCCCTGCTTGTTTCCTGGGACATGTTGCATGAAATATTGGATTCTACCTTTTATTTTCAGTCTATGAGTTTCCTTGTGGGTGAAGAGTGTCTCTTGTAGGCAGCAAATTGTGGGTTTCTGTTTTTTGACCCAGTCAGCTAGTCTATGTCTCTTAATAGGTGAACTGAGACTATTTACATTTAGAGTAATTATTGAGGTATGTTTGGTATGTCTTGCCATCCTTGTAGTTTTTCAATGTTGTTTACTAGCCTTACTTTTTTCTCAGCTCATTCCCTTCTAGCTGTTGTCTCTTTTGTTCTGGGGTCACTAGTGTTGTTTGCCTCCCTTTTGCTAGTCAAGTTTCCTTTAAGAATTCTCTGTAGTCCTGGCTTAGTGGCTGCAAATTTAAGCTTTCTGTATTATGGAAAGCTTTCACTTCTCCCTCTAATTTAAAAGCTAATTTTGCTGGATATAGCAGCCTTGGTTGGCATTTGTGTTCTTTTAGTGCTTGGATGACATTGCTCCATGATCTCCTGACTTTTAGAGTCTGGGTTGAGAAGTCTAAAGTTATCCTGATAGGCTTATCTTTGTAGGTCACCTTCTGCTTTTCTCTTACTGCTTTCAGTATTCTCTCTTTGTGTTGGGTTTCTAGTACTTTAATTATGATGTGTCATGATGAGGTTCTCTTTTGATAAATATGGTTTGATGTTCTACATGCCAGCAGTAGTTCCGTGTTCATCTCTCTTCTTAGACTTGGGAAATTTTCTTCCATATTTTCATTGAACCTATCTTTTAAGCCTTTTATTTTGTCCTCAGTCTTCTCTTGGACTCCCATGATTCTGAGGTTGTTTCTCTTTGCATCATCTATCAGCCGTTGCAATGATTCACTTTCTTCCTTGTTTTATGTTGCATTTTTTTACAGCCTTTTTGTTTGCACTCTATCACTTGTCTTCTAGGTCTGATATTCTATTCTGAAAACGTTCAACACGCTTGTTTATTAGTTCTAGTGTGTTTTTCACTTCCGGAATATCTGCATTCAATTTTTTTTTTTTTTTTTTTTTTTTTTTTTTTTTTTTTTTTTTTTTTTTTTTTTTTTTTTTTTTTTTTTTTTTTTTTTTTTTTTTTTTTTTTTTTTTTTTTTTTTTTTTTTTTTTTTTTTTTTTTTTTTTTTTTTTTTTTTTTTTACATCTCCGTTGTGTTCTTGTCTCATTTCCTCTATTGTTAGCTTAGTTATGTCTTGGCATAGCTCTTGTACTATTTGTTTCATTTCCTTCTTTAATTCAGTGTATTTCTGGGCCCAGAAGTTACCATCATTTTTGTCATTTTCATCTTTGGATTCTGCAATTTCAGGATCCCTAGTATCATCTTCTAGAGTCTCAGGTCTTTTTGTAGGAGATTTATTTCCACGTTTCCTCATGGTTCTGTTCTCTCTGGTTGTCTCTGGCTGGCTGTCTCTGGTGTGCGGGAAAGAAGGGTTTGGCAAAGGCCCAGCCCTAGATGGCTCTGGAGGACTCTACTGCAAGAGATGTATGGGGTCTGATCGGATTCCCAGTCCTAGATGGCTCTGGAAGCCCTGGGGCTCAAGATTAACAGATATTAACTAATATCCAGAATTGTATGACTAAATACTCATAATAACAATGTTTCAATGGGATAATAACTCCTTATACCAAGAATGAAAGATGTCAATCTGAGTGAGAAAGGGCAATCAACAGATAGCAATATTCACATGATCCAGCTGTTAAAACTGTCTGACAAGGATTCTAAGGCACCTATCATAAAGATGCCTTGACAAGCAATTATAGGCAGAGTTGAAGGAACAAAACAGTGGAAAGCAAGAAAGTCATAGGAAAGAATCAGTACGTCTCATCAACGAAACAGGAGCTGTAAAGAAGACTAAATGGAACCTGTAGAACTGAAAAGCATAATAAACTAAAATGTAAAAACTCAAGGGATGGGCTCAGTAGTGAAATAGAGAAAAGAGAGGAAGGAAGTGAGCCAACATGGAAATTGGATAATAGAAGTTACTGAGTCAGAACAACACAGAGAATACAGGCTTTAAAAAGTCAACAAGGCCCTACCGTCCTTGTATTTTAATACAAAATATAACAACCATGCTATCAGAGTGCCATGAGGAGAGGGGAAACAGGATGAGGCTAAAAAGTACTCCAAAAAGTAATAGGTGAAAATTTCTCAAGGGTAACAAAACACTAAAACTGCAGTTTTAAAAAGCTGAGTGAACTCTAAACAAGATAAACCCAAGTAAATCCATACTAAGATACATCAGAGTCAAACCCTTAGAAACTAAAGCCAAGAAAGATTCTTTTAAAATGCTAGAGAAATAACACCTTACCTAGAAGGGAAAAAGAATTCCAATGACACAGGATTTCTCATGAGAATGTGTGGATGTCAGAAGTAGAAGTAACATGCCATTTTAATGGGCTAAATGAAAAGAACCATCAACTCAAATATATACCCAGTGGGAAGTATACTTCATGAATAAAGAATTGATAAAAGAATTTCCAATTGAAGGAAAATTAAGAGAATTTGACATCTACAGACCTTCTCTAAAAAAATAGTTAAAAGTTCTCTAAATGAGAAAAGATGCTTTTTAAGATAAAATTTAAAAATACATGATATGTTCTCTATTTCCTCTTGAGTTCAGAAAACTCAATAATATTTGAAGCAAATGTCACAACTCTGATGTGTTTGTTCATGTAAATAAATTATCCCAAGAAAATTATATCACAAACAGGAAGAGCAAAGGGAAATAAAATATCTATACTTAATTTGAACTGAGAAAAAATACTTGTGGACTGATAAATTATGTGTTTATCATGCAATATATAGAGCAACCTCAAGAAGTGCTATCTACAGGGTTGCACTCAAAAACCATGGACATGAAAAAAGATGAAGTTCTCAGAAATATTCAAGTAACTCATAGTAAGTCAACGTAAGACATTTAAACAACATTCTTGAAGTGATGAAATTATGGAAGATCTTTATAAACGAATCAATGTTTCTGAGGGCCATGGGCAATGGGAAGAGAGGTGGGCATGACTAGGTCAGTAGACCAAGCAACATCCTTGTAGTGGTGGAACAAATTTGTACTTTTTATATTCTGCAGCGATGCGGATAGAATCTGCACTTGTATATGTTATGAGTCAGCCACGAGCTAAGTAGCTCAGCTGTATACCTTGTTTTGAGCATATGACCCTATAGATGATAAAATGACATAGACACACATGTGCCAATGTCAGTTTCCTAATTTTGATCTTATACCATAGTTACGTAAGTCATAACCATTAGTGGAAACTGGATGAATGGCTCCAGGGACAGCAGTGCACTGTCTCTCAAACTTCCCATGAATCCATAATTGTTTTAAAATAACAACTTTAAAAGTTAAAGTGACATGGATTAGTAAAAAACATCCATACTTCCTGCCCAATTTTTCCTGATTATTGTGAGTAGCTCATCTTTCCTCCATGGAACCTACACCAGAGAGCCTTGGTTGTTAGGTGAAGAAACAGAAGCAGGATGTTTCCTCAATAAAAAAGCAAACAGTCACCACATTAAGTGTATTTATGCCCTGAGCACCATTCCAGGCCTTCTCCTTGAAGATTCCAAGGTTTAGTCTTTCTGGACTTTCCCTCAGTTAGCATACTTGGCACTCACAAAGAAAAGCCAAAAAACCACCACCTAGAAGTATGTCATCTTTCCGTGGGAATCTCATTTTCTCCTATTCTTTCCCATTAACAAGCAATCCCGTAGAAGCTAACAAGTTAGAAACTTCATTTACCTGAAAACGCATTGGTCCATTTTATCTTCTGGAGCTCCAGCTACCTCATCCAAGAGGCCGGGAGCACTGTTTCTGCTGAGAAGCCACACGGGAGAAGCATGCACAGCAACCAGTGCTCTGAAGGACACACTCTGCCTGGCACTGAGTAGTCTAACCATTTAAGACTCACACTCACATTGGTGAGTGTTGCTGACTTAATCATGTCCCGAATATACTGATAGTGAATATATTGGTACTTGCCACCCTGTGCAAAATGCCTGCTGAGTGGGCCCTGTGACTTGACAGGGGTCTCTTTGGAACAGGGCAGTCTGTGCACTATGAAAAGGCAAATGCAAAGTGTGGGACGGTGGAACATGAAGAGATGGAAGGATCAGGATCATCCCTGTGACACCCACAAGCTGATCCTGTGAGTGCTTTGGGCTAATACAAGAAAGAGATGACAACAGTTCCTTCTGCAGGAGCTCAGGAAAGACAGTTCTGAAAAGCTGCTGACGTATGTCTACATTTCTTGAGGTAGCTTAACTATTACCCTTGCTGCAGGCATAGGAGTAGACTAGCAGGAACACTCAACTCAAGGAAGTGACAGTATTTTCTTGGGATGAAAGAGAAAATGCATGAGGAGCTCATGGCTGTCCAGAAGTGACCAGCTCAGGGATCCTGCGTTCCAGTCCCTGCCAGGCTGGACCAACTCCAAGGATGCTCCGATCTACCAGCAAGGAAGCTCTGATGAATGGACTTCTAGAAATGTCCAAGTCTAAGAAGTAGAGATTCTCCACCTAGAAACTCGTAGCTCTGAGAAAGTCCCTGGGGCAGCAGGGCAGAGATGTGGTCTGTGTAACAATGGCAGTTTCCACACACCATCATCGTCACTGTCCTACAGTAGGAAGAGGTCCCTGAGAAATGCCACAGGCAGCTACCTTGGGAGAAGGCAGCAGTGGGTAGGAGAGACAGAGGAGGTGCCCTTCAGGTGGTGAGAGTCATCATCCATCTGTTATTTACCATACTTGGCCTAATCATACAGTGCCAATGCATTGATAAATTATTTTGTCCCTCAGCAGCTGCCAGGAGTAATGAAAGCTGTCATTTCATCAGAAAACTTTAAAATTAATTAAAGAAAGAAAAAAAGGAAGAAAAAGAAAAAGCAGGCTTGGGTTTGTCTGTGAGTCAGTGGCAGTGCAGACTTGTATGCCTGTAGGCCATTGCAGGGGCTTCCAAATTACAGACATCCATGCTCAGCCCTGCCTCCACCAGTACCCTGATCCATGTTCTCACCTAGTAGCGACTAATCCAGTGATACCCACGAGTTAGCCATGGACCAAGAGCATGGCCTGGAGTTGGACCTATAGGACCCGGATTTTTATGGGGATAAAACCCTAGTCAGAGGGAATTAAGGGTAAGAAAAGCAGATAAACCTCTAAGCAAGCCTGAAAAGACTGTAGTTTGTCCCTTGTCAATCCAGTCCTGCTCCCTGGATCTGTGTGTCTTTGGGCTTCCCCTCATATATCTTTAACTCCAAGAACCTCTAGATCTGATTGTCTCTTTCAATTTTCACTCCTATCAAGAAAAATACAAAACAAAGCAGCCTTGCTCCTAGCAGTGAGTCAACAGGTGGGCAGTATCTAATTGATCTACTACCCATAAGGTCATTAGAGTTGCTAAGGCCCTAAATCATAATCCCTGGAATCACTCTGGATGTTCAAGAAGTGGCAGCATCACTGAACCTTCTGTTGCTCAAGACAGAACCGTTAAAACCCCCTCACTCCCTCACTGGGTCATCAGGCTGGTTGTGAGTCAGAGAAGAAGATGCAGGATAACCCTTACCAACATGATGCAGCACTGCTCCCAGCACATGGCTGCTCATCTTCATATGCTAAACACTGAGCCCTGATAATCTACAAACCCATTCTACATGTGAGATCGTCACGGCTAGTGTTAGGATTCCCAATTCACAGAGAGGACACTGAGACTCAGTGAAGATAAGTGCCTTGTTGGAGACGACACTGTAGGAAGTCTTAGTATGGGGCCTGGGCTGGCAAGCTCTCTGATTCCACACTCACTCAGCCTATGGGACCACCACCTCCTGCATTCCTCTCCCATCTGTGGCCTATGATTCTCTATAGCAGGGATCCCCTATCCCCCAGGCCACTAACTGAGCTCCACCACCTGTCAGATCAGCTATGATATTAGACTGTCAAAGCAGCATGAACACTATTGTGAACTGTGTATGTGCAAGGAATCTAGATTGTGCACTCCTTACGAGAATCTAGTGTCTGATGGTCTCTGAAGTGAAACTGACACAGGGATGCTAGTGCCACACCCTCCAATTCTCTACCCTCCCTAAGAAAAACTATCTTCCACAAAAGCAGTCCATGGTGCCAAAAAAGTTAGAGACTGCTGTTTTAGAGACTCACAGCAGGCCTCCAGAAGCACACATGTTTGCCAAATTAGACTGTGCCTTTGAGCTGAGGCTGCTGGTCAGCCACGATGCACAAGGCACTCTGCTCTCACTTCTTCTTCCCTGGAGAGAAACTTAACAGTGAGGGTCCAGGGCATTGCCAGCCAACAAGACAAACAGCCATGAAGATCAGGTCTGCCTAGAGAGTGACAGAGTTTGGTGGAGCCTAAGAATCAGGCAGACCATCACCTTTGGAAGCAGATGTGCCCACATTTGCAGGCACCACTGCTCTCATATTGAGATGTGGAAGTCAGCTTGTGTCTGTCTTTTCTGCAGATGGGCATGGACATGAAATACTCATGTACTTGAAAAAAAGATGATAAAAATAAAAATAGAGGGGAAAAAAAGGAGAGAGCAGAGTGTAAAGAACTCCACATTCATCCTAGATTTGTGTTTCTGACTCCCTGGGTCTAGTCAGGTACATTATCAGTTTATACTTGATTTGCTGATATTAACTCAATGAATCCTCAGAGTCATCCTATGAAATAAGTATTATACTAATTTTAAAGATGTGAAAACTGATATATAAGGAGATTTTAAAAAACTTGCAAAGAAGAGCAGCCAAACAATTGAAGATGCCAGGACTCACCTCTGCTTTTCTACTCCCCTGCTGTGGTGTCTGTGGGTGCCCTCCGATCTAGTGATCTACTGGCTTCCTCTGTGCCACCATGTCCCCGTGTGCTCAGCATGGAACCCTTCTCCCTATCCACCTCAAAGGCTGGTTTATGGTGATCAACTGAAATCATGGACATGAAAATATGTTGTCTATCACAGGTTGGTGGTACATTTCTAAAGACAACGGTGGGTTAGGGTCTAGAACTCAAAACTGTAAATTTTGGAAATGAGTCTGTTACTATCCTGAGATCCAGGGCATCCCAGGGGACTGTGTGGATAGCTCTCCTATGAGAATATTCAGAGATAACTGGACAGATAAGGAGGAAGAGGAAGGTGGCCATAAAATAACAAGACCAAGTTCAGCCCTTCCTTCAAAATCAACCAGCCTCTTTATGCCACTCCAAACTCTCACCACCTGAATGTGCAGCAGGACCAATGGCTACTGTCAGAGCACTCAAGTTCAGGCTTCAGGTGTACCCTTCCATGCTATGTTACTGGACACGTCACCGTGACCACCCCTCATGCCATCCAGTAGGCCATCCTGCTGGCCATCTCTATGCTCAGTCTGGTATCAGACATAGTGACCAGAGGCATGGGTACTGGTCTCAGCGCCTGCCAGACTGAACACAACATGAGGATTGAGGACTCAAAATCATACCTGCAGCAGTAGGAGAACCACCTCATCCTGTGCCAAACCCCAAGGACACCAGGAGAAGGCTGCTACTCTGAGATGGTCATAGGGAGGAATGAACCATGCGAGGGTTCTGGACACAGACACAGCATGCACAGGGGTCCCTGGAATAGAAGTGGGTGCTGGGCATAGGGTGGGCAGAGTAGGAGGAGTGGTCTCTCAATGAAGAGGCCATGGTGGTTGGGAGCAGAAGACAACAGTAATAACGCTAGTAGTTAACTGTCTCCACCATTTACTAGACAGCAAGAAAGCCATTAAAGATGCACTGTTCTCTAACCAGATGCCAGAGGCTTCTGGAAAATGTATTGCAGAACCAGGTTATGTGCCTGATACTTTGCATGATCTCATTTTAGATACCATTAAGCCTGTTTCCAGGGGTGAGAGCTGAGGCCCATGAAAGTTCAGTGATTTGCCCACACAAGGGATCACATGGAGTGGGATTCATCAGCAGCTCTGAGTTGGGACTGGGGACTGAGCAGTGAGCAAGTAAGCAGGGCATGATCTTAGATAACATTGGAGTGGCAAGGCACACCAGAAGGAAGAGCGCCTCGGGATACAGCATTGCAGCGCGGGGCAGGAGGCCCTGAACCAGCAGGAGAGCGAAAAGACACTGGGTGCAGCACTTCTCTGCATGACACTGCACCTTCACAGCAGCCAGATGCAGCTTATCATCTTCCACATGAGACAATGAGGCTCAGCAAGGCCATGCGCACACGCACAGATGCTTTAGATCAAGTGGTAGGGGTAGTCGGTTACCAACCACAAGCACCTGCTCCTTTGGAGTCCCATGTGGACTGCTCTCACCCCCTGGGTCCAGGTTAGCCCATGTGTTAAGAAGAAAAAAAAAAAAAGGCCCAAAGAGAACACCTGGTTTCTAGAGCTATCAAGGCTGCATTTGAATCCCAGCCCAGTTTACCTATTTTCCGGGCAAGTTATTTCACTTCCCTGGGACTCAGCTCTTACCTATGTGAAATGGGCTCTCAGTCACTCACTTCATGGAATATGCAAAGCACTGGCATATAAACCAGGTTCTATAAAGCGCTTTCAAGACCACCCTTCACTTCTGCCCTTGCATTTACCTCTAGGAAGTGTGATTTTTACAAATTCAGATGGGGTTTCCCTATAAGACTCATTGTTTCAATCTTGCAAGGGAGAATAAAACTCCCAGCGCTTAAAGAAAGAAACTCTGGCATTAAGTAAATAAGTTAGAAAAAAGAAAAGAAAAACAGACCAGTTAGCTAGGGTTTGGAGTCTCAAAAACAAGCTTACTTGGTATAATTAATGATCTGAGGACACCATGAGCACCTCTGCAACAAAACAGAGCACAAGTCAAGTGGGTAGAGGGTCAAACCATACAGAAACCTCCTTTTTTGGGGGGAGGGCAGTCAGTGGCCATGCCAGCAGCCAGGATACTATTGGTTCCTTGTGGAGCCTCAAAAACTATGGGGCTCTTCTGGACCCATTCTGCCCACTTCATTCTCTCCCCCTCCCCCAACCCCCCTTTTTGTGAGACAGGGTCTTGCTCTGTAGTCCATGCTGGTTCTGAACTCACTATGGATCCCAAGCCAGCCTTGGACTCAGGGCAATTCTCCTGCCTCAGCATCCTGAGTGCTGGGATTACAGGTGTGCGCCACCATGCCCCACTTATGTGGTGCTGGGGAATCAAATTCAGGTACTTAGCACTTGACGTAGAGCTTAGCTAAGCAAGCACTTTAACTGCTGAGCCATTCCTCCAGCCCTTCTCCCCTTGTTTCTAACTGGCCTAAGGTTTAGATGGGCTGAATTGAGACATTCTAGGTAAAAGGGCCAAGAAAACTGTACCATAAGGAAAAGGAGAAGCCAGGAAGCCCAGAGTAGGTCCTGCAGCCTTGCCACTGCACAGTCTCACAAGGAGTGGATGACACAAGATGAGCAGAGCAATCCCCGCCTGCCCCAGTTGTCAGTCCCTTTGAAATGTTGGAGATGTCCCTGTTTGGAGATGTTGGTTCTTACAGTCTGAATCCTAGACCAAATGGAAGGTTCTAGGAGCCCCTGTTGCTTCTGGGACATAAGGATGAATTGCTTCATGATAAAGATTTTGCTCGAGTCCAACCATGTATCAGAAAGGAGCCTTTAGGCACCAGAGACAGCGAAAGGTGGATAGGCCCCTCCCCCTCTTAGGACTCATAGGCCTTTCAGTTTCCTCTAGTTCACAAAGCCCTTCCTTACCAATCTTTACTATTTTCTCAGTGATCCTGGGAGGTACTATTACTCCAGTCTTAAATCCACCTGGGCAGAAAAGTAAAGTGACTCGTTCAAGATCTCTGAGCGGTTCTCAGTTGAGAGGTCATGTGCCTCCCCATGGTAGACTCTGGTCACACCATGTTGGCTTGATCCTGCCCTGGAGAAGCAGGGGAGTCTCTGCCTTCAGGGTGATAGCTCTGCTCTGGGCAGGAAAGTCTTACCCTCTGCCCTGCTCCCACCTGGCTGTTAGGGCCACTGCCAAGTAGGTGACTGATCCCAGATCTAATCTGTGGGGTGATATCTAAGATGGCACCTGCCGGAAATCCTGGGGATGGCCACCTCGGATGTTTACCAAGGAAGATGATTGGGCCAAGCCGTTTCCGCCCTGGTGGACTGTGCATGATCCCAGTAATACTGCTACGAGTGCCCGGTGCCTGCCTGCATGGTTATCCGCTGATTGGCTTGACGCCCACTTACGTAGACATCAGATCCAATCTCCTGCTCTCCCCTCCTTGCCACATTCTCCCTCTCCCCTATATAAGCTTCTGTACTTCCTGAATAAAGTGAGTTCCTGCTTCGACAGGCTCCCGGCTGGGTCTGGTACTCTTGGGACAGGGGCCCAACCGTGCGCTCACCTTTCCTCTCCTCCCGCCCTTGTGTGGTGGTGAGACCCCCACACTAATCAGCTGCAACAATGATACAGCTGACCTAGTGCTGGGATAATGCATTCAATCTTAGAACAGTTTCATGCAATGTGACAAAAGTGGCTGAACATGCCTCAGCTCCGTTTCCCCAGACATTTTCTTTCATGGAGCCTGTCCCTTGTCCGTTTCTCTTAGTTTCATGGTCTGTTTCTAACTGCTCTTCTCTTTAGTTCTCTTCAGCCATCATGACTGCCCAGGTGCTCTCCCAGCCCAACTCTGACCCTGCAAGCTTAACTCAAGCAAAGCTATGCATGCAAGGCATACCCAACCTGAGCCCTGGGCTACGTCACCAGCATGTGGACCCACAGGTCCTCCAGGGAGGCTCTTCCAGGAGCCCTCCTCTCCTCTCCCAGTACATTTGCAGGAGTCTAGAGGTGGGCATTGGCAGTCAGTAGTCAGTGACAGCTAACTGTTTTCTAAGACATAGAATCCAAAACACGACAATAGATGGGAATGACACAAAGGAGGCAGGAGGCAGGGGAAGGAGAGGCCAGCTTGCTTGGAGGCCTCTTCCCCAAAGACTTGGGGGAACTTTGGCCCAAGACAGAGGAGTCCTAGGCTTCTACTGGTTCAGTGAGTGTTCACTCCCAGCATCCCCACAATCCCACACAGCTCAGCCTCCAGACATATGCTGCCAATCAACCTCAACAAGCCTAGACTCAGGCACAGGCCCAGGAAGTCAGGTTGCAGGTCCTGGCCTCCACCCATTGAGACACGGAGCGTTTTTTGGAGGTCAGCAGAAAAGAAGACACAGAAGAGGAAGAGTCTGGGTATCAAATGTGAGTGTAGTCAGAGGAGTATAAGCTAGTGGGGGTCAGAAAAGCATCCTGAGCCAGGGTCAGATGGCCCTAGCTTATCCACCCTGCCCTCACTATTATCACTGCTGTGAGACAGGAGCAGCCCAGATGAACAACTGCTGATCCTGCTGAGGATGCCCTGCTCATTCACGCTGTGAAAGTCAGGACACCAAAGAGCACAGTCCTTGAGTCCACAGGGGACACAGCCACACACATGGGACACAGGGTAAAGGGAAAGCTTTGCTTAAGCAGGTGACACTTCCATTGCTCCTCCTGGACAGAGCAGAGTGTGGGCAAAAACCGAGAGAAACTAGGGACAGAGTGGTGGACTTACATAGCTGCAAGGTGACTAGTAAGGAAAGGCCTGCTGAGCACAGCTGGGACAGCCCAAAGGGTTGGGTGGGGGCTTGGAGCCACTGAAGGCTTTTTTTTTTTCGGTAATGGGGATCGAACCCATGGCCTTGCACATGCTAGGCAAGGGCTCTACCACTGAGCTACATCTTCAGCCCTCACTGAAAGCTTTTTAAAGGGGTGCTACATAGTCAAATTCAAATTCTCATCTTAGAACCATGATGTTGTGGGCACAGAATAGCTTGGAAAGAGAAGACTCACTGAGTGGTAGCCACAATAATTGAGTTCCTGACGGCTGGCGCTGTCCAGCCTCCCTCAGGAACTTCATTCCTTGGTCTGCTTTCTGGTGCACTCTTCTTGCTCCCCCAAAACAGTGTTTTATGGCACCTTCTCTACCTCAGCCTCCAAATAAGAACATGACATGATCTCCCGCTGCAATTTTCTCATCTGTGGGGCTGCTTTTAGGTATGTCAGGCCTAGGAGTGCTGTAGACGGACCATTTTGGCCCCTGCACATTGTCTCCTCTTCACTCAACATAGCCCCAAATCCTGCTGCTGCTCTAAACAGCACAGGCACCTATTCCAGACTGGAATTCAGAGAGCAGAATGCCTCTCTGGACAGAATCTTTACTCATGATGACTAATCAGCAGAAGGTGGGCAGAGACAGGCAATTAGGAACTGTGCTGCTCAGTGTGCAGATAGAAGCAGCACTCACAGATATCATCTGGCTCCTGAGCAGCTACTCTCCTGACTCACATGCCAGAGCTTTGTGGCACTGAGCACCACACAATCACACTGTCCTTCTCTTACATAGAGGCCAAGACTATCTGCTTAGAAAATGACAATATATTTGTGAGCATGTCACAGTTCAAGAAGTCTGGCAAAAATGGGGACACCACTCATACAGATAGTGACAGATAAACTATGGGCTGTTTGTGTTTAGTTGAGACTTCACGTTAGGACAGGACAGGGCAAAAATTAAAAATCATACTCCCCAACTAAACACTGACACTCCTGAGCCCTATTTTCATCCATTGTGCCCTTCTTTGAAAATATTTATTCCAAAGTACCAAAAGTTGCTCCAGAGGAGGGACTGTGTCTCAAAGGCACTCCATCACCCCAATGCAGCATATACAGTTTGGAAAAACTTCAATGTAACTTTGCATTGAGAGATGGAAAAACTACCCCTTGCATTTATAAAACAAACTTCACAAAAACCACTTAAAATGCTTTGTTTAGAAACACAGCAGATGTCAAGGACTTCCCTGAGGAGGAAGACACAGTGGAGATTTTCAAAGCTACAGGTAGGCTGATTCCTGGAGTGTACCCAAGGGCAGGCAACAGGGAAGATGCAAATAAGGACACTTCATGCAACTAAACTTCTCTGAGACTACAAGCTTTATTACCATTTATCGACTTCCTAGATCCAACAGCACCAAGCACCTGAATGTAGGTTGCTGCCTCCAAAGCTAGTGTGTTTCCCTTCATAGTGGGCTGTTGATATTAGCAGTAACTGAAAATCACTCCTAGTCGCTTACAGGACTTTCCCTAGACCCCCAAACTCCATCATGGTTGCCATGGTGTGACTGAACCTGCAGTATTCTGTCACTCAGCTGAGTTCCCAGGTGTGCCTGTGAATTCCAAAGTGATTCTAATGACCTAGCCTCAGTCCTACAGATCATGGACTGAATTAGTTACTTTTCTGTTTTTAGGACAAAATACCTGGCATATACAACTTAAAGTAAAAGAAGTTTGCTTTAGCTAATGATTTCAGCTCGTGGTCAGCTGGCTCTAAGACAGAAAAATTATGGTGGAAGAGTGTGGTAGAGGAAAGTTACTCTCATGGTAACTAGGAAGCAGAAAGACCAAGAAAGAGTCACAGAGAGAAAGAAAAGGGCTGGAGACAGAAAACACCCTTGAAAACAAGCTCCTAGTGACCCACTTCTTCCCACTGGGCCCTGCCTCCTACTAGCCCAATCTGATATGAACTCATGAATGAATTAATCCATCAATGAAGTCAGTGTCCTCATTTATTATCACATAGCTTCTCCAGGTCCCACTTCTGAGAATTGCTGCATTTGGGGATCTGGTCCTCAGTGTATAAATCTTTGGGAAACACTTCATTTTTAAACCATAACATGAACTTCTGGAATTACAAAAAAAAAAAAAAAAAGACCTGCAAAATCTACAGAATCTGTTTATTTTTCATTTCACAGTCCCATGTTTAAGCACAAAAATGCAGGGGTTCTCAACCAGGGCCCATTGGTGATATTTAAAACATGGCTGTGACCACTTTGCAATTCTAAGCAAACTGTTGCATACGTGTTTTTATGGTTTGAATCTGGAATGTCTTCCAAAAGCCTCAAATATTTGGATGTTGTAGAATACCTATGGAACCATGTACTGTCAAGAGATGAGGTCTGGCTGGAAGGGGTAGATCTCTGAAGCCTGACTCAGAAGGAGTAGAGTACTGGGACAGGATTTGGAGGGGTATATGCTAGCTCCACTCTTCCTTGCTTATTTGGCTTCCTGTCTGCCATGCCACAAACAGTGTCCAGATATGCCTCTGCCTTGTGCTTCCCCCACTGCCAGCCATCTTTGTCCCTTAGGTTATGTATATTGCGTACATTGCTTTCTCAGCAACAAGAAAGTAACTAAGAGAGAAATTAAATGAGAGAAGTGGGGTCACAGTTTGGAAACCTTTGAAACTGGCTTGTGGCAGAGGAGTTTGGAAAGATGCAACTAGCAGAGATTTAGACTGCTGTGACCTAAGCTTGATGGGAAACCCTAGTTAAAGCTCAGAAGACCAGAACAGAGGAAATATAAAGTGGAAAAGCTAGGTTCAAAAAATTTTCAGAGAGAAAGGAAAATGTTATCAGCAATTGGTCTAGAAATCATGAATGTCGTGTTCCAGCAAAAAGTGTGCCAGCATTTTGTCCTTGTCTAGTTTCACACTTCTGTCCCCATCTGCCATGGCATCTGCCATGCCATGAACAACTTTACTTCAGCTACGCATTGGCCATGTGTTTCCACCATTGCCAGCCACCTATTAATGTACAGAGATCATCTGAAACTGTGAGCTAAAATATATCTTTTTGTCCTTAAGTTGTAGATTCTTGGGTATTCTGTCTCAGTCCCTTTTGGAGAAAGTCTAAAGCTTTTAGCAGAGAAGAAAGAAGAGGAGAAGGAGGAAGAAGAGGAGGAAGGGAGAATTGTGGGGGGGAGGAGGAAGAGGAAAAGGAAGAAAAAGCAGCAGCAACGGTAGTAGTCAGTGAACTCTAAACAGCTGAGAACTACTACTAGACTGGACAGCAGGATGTAGGGCACAAAAGTATCCAGACAAGGAAAAGTCTGAGACAATACAGCAGCCTCCTCAGCTTCCAGCCTGGCCTTCCAAGTGACCAGCTTCCTGGGTTGAGGAATCCTTCAACAGTATGGTTTTATTAAGAGTTCACGTACTTCCAAATATAACAGTTCAGCCAAGCTTGGATCCATGCCTTTGGAAAAGCACTAATGACACATTAAATAGTTGAAGAGGTCTAGCTTTGTGCCAGAGTTCTGGGCCAGAAGGAGGTGCTGCATGGCCACAGACTGGGATTGCTGCTGGGTCCCCAGAACATTCAATAGGTGGCAACAAGCTAGTCCTGGTAAGAAGAACCCAGCCTGTTTACAGGGCCCTCAGTTTTAGAAACCTCGGCTGTGTCTTGCTGGAACATGAGGCCCAGGCAACAAGTCACTGCTTGGCTGAATCAGAGCTCAGCACATTCCCCAGGCTCAGAACTCATTAGTTCTGCCCTAGCCACTGGTTCAGCTAGAACAACTGTGTGCCGCCCATCAGTCATACATAGAGAATAACAACCCACCCTCTCTGCAGACCAGGAAAAGGGGTAAGGACAATGATGTTAGCTCTGCACACACAAATAATCAGGCAGAAATTATTTCCACATTTCCCAATATGAGGTACTCTTGGCCTCTGTCTCCTGTTCCCACTATCAGAAGACTCAGAATAGATACATACTACCAAAACATTTGCCACTCAGTACAGGCAGAACCCTAGAAAATAACCCAGAACTCTAAAAATTACCCAACTGCCTCAAAGCTCTATGGATTCAACCAGAGTGTTGGACCCAATGGCTAAGGGAATATTTAAAAAAAAAAAATCTTTCATATATGCTTCCCAAGTAGGCTGGGCCCTTTCACTAGACAAGGCCCTATATCTGTAGAGTTCAAGGTCAGGGAAGCTGACCCCAGAAAGGGGAGTCAGGCTCCAAGGAGTCACACCAGTGTCTACTCACCACATGATCTTAACAAGTTTAGTCTCTGAAAACAGGGGACCTTAACACTGGCTCCCAGATTTTAAGAATTCAGTAAGTGTATGCAGGTCAGGGCACATCTCAGTTCTTAGTAAAAGGCAAAAACTGCATGAGCAACTGTTCATATGGCTCAGGTCTGTGCTGAAGTAAACAAAAAAGGTAAAGTTAGGAGTCAGTTCCCTATTTGCTTCTTACCTTTTCTCAAATAATAGTGCTGAGTGGTGCTGCCCTGCTTTAATGTGAGCATGAGGAGTGTTCAGTACTATGAAACTCTGGGTGGATTCTGGAAGGCACCCCTTGCTCCCTCCCAAGGCAATCTTCAGATATGCCTCAGGGAGGTGAGTGGAGCCTAGAGCGAGGGCTAGGGAGCAAAGGAAAATGCAAGAAGCAGTACCAATTCAGGCTTAAGCGGTATGACTAGGCTGGTTTCCCCTCTGTACTAAGGCTAAATGTAGGAGAAGTTACATTTGCCAGGTTAGTCAGGAGAAAGGAACAGCTCCAGTCTGTAAGGATTGCTTTCCCCGGGACAGCAGTAGGAGCATTTTTCAGAGTTCAGGGACTCTCCTCCTGCTTTCCCTGCAACTACAAGCTCTGGCCACTAGGGGCGCACTAATTTCTCTCTGCCTTTCTTAAGGATGGAGAGGAGCCATCCTTTTCCTTCTATTCAGCTGAAGTAGGGCTGTAAATTTTCATATGAAAATTTCAGCAGAAAAGTAACAAAACAATAAAAAATACAAACATAGAATAAGACAACCAGACTGCAGAGTTTGGGTCTAATTGAACTAGTCTATCCCTAGACTGGACTGACAGATGCAGCTTCTGGCACATTTAACCTCCTTACAAAGGAGGAACCATCTCTAATACAAGAAAGTCTGGGTTAGTACTGCTTCTTCCATTTTCCTTTGCTCCTGCAGCCCTTCCGCCTCCCTGAAGAATATCAGAAGATTCCCCTGGATGGGGGCAGGGAGACCTTCCAGAATCCACCCAGAGTTTCACAGTACTGGACACTCCTCACAGTCACATATACAGCAAATGAGATGGATGGCCATTCTCTGCAGGCAACAAAAGATTTTATAATTTCACAACGAAGTAAAAAAAGGTTTAATATTTACAAATATAATTGCAGCATCTCCAATTTATTCTACCCCTGCCCTTAAAAGTCAAGCATCAAGGACAGACCTTATTTACGTTACAGCCACAATTTTTTTCAAGTCCTGCTGTTTGTATTCATCCTGGCAGTGTCTAGGGTTATCCTGTATGTATTCGTAGCAGAGGGGCATCACTGTAGCAGGAGGAAAAGGATCATGCAGGGCTTGCCCTGGAATCCTGGCAGGTTGTACAGATCCCTGACATACTGCTTTTTTTAGTCAGATTTATTGATTTAGACTCTTCCCTGAGAGGCTATGGGGCTGAGAGAACTTTAGACCTCATAACTTACCATAAAGGGCTGGAATAAGTGCTGAGTACCCAAGTTAGATTCCTCAGCACCACATAAGAGGGGTGTGGTGGTGCAATCCTGTAATCCCCAGAACTCAGGAGGCTGAGGCAGGAGAATAGCCTTGAGTCCAAGGCAAGCCTGGGCTCCATAGTGAGTTCAGGACCAGCCTGGACTACAGAGTAAGACCCTGTCTCAATAATAAATAAATAAATAAATAAATAAATAAATAAATACAACAGGGAAGAGGAATAAACATCTACACAGTATCTGCTTCAGACCTTTGACCTACATCACTTAATCTAAAGTGAGGTCCCACTTTACCTTCCAGGCTACTCAGTCAGGAGCAGCTACCTGCACAAGTATGGCAGTTATCTATCCAGATGCCTTAAGAGCAGGTAGTACTTTGCTGTATTGCTACTAGAGGGTTAACTGCAGCCAAGAGTCCAGCAATGCCACAAATTCTCACAGATGTAAAGTACTGTCTTGGGAATATAAGCAACACAGCAAAGGCTAGATGTCCACAAAGAGAAGCTCTCTAGTTGCCACATCTGCTGAATGTGTCCAAGAACACACACTTGTTGAGTGGGGGAAACCTGAGGACCTGCAGCCAATATGCTTCCCCACCAGTACAGGCCACCAGAAAGACACCCAGGTATAATCCTCTGCCTCCCCTCTGGGTACCATTCATGATCCTTTGGCCTGAATTCAAGTGCCGCTGCACACGGAACAATGTGAAGACCTTTCTAAACACAAGTGTCTTAAGGAATAAAATCACCCACAGACAAATTTCTCAAAAGATGAAGGGGAATTTGGCTGAAGGAGAAGTGAAAAGTAGGCTCCAAGCTTAGGCCAAGACATGACAGTTTCTCAGAAATCTACCACAATCCAATGGATATGTCCCAGAAGCTGGCAAGTCCGATGCTTTTTCTTTCCATAGCTGTCAAGGTCTACATGAGCAGCCCAGACAGGGTGAGACCTACCAAGACCCTGTATCTTCCGGGAAGGAAGAGCTACATTGCCAAGTTTTCCTAATGGGCACATAACTTCCAAAAATTAGAAAAAAAATTACGTTACTGTGGAAACCCAGAGGCTAATTAGCAGGTGAAAATAGTTCTCATGTTAACCATGTAAAGACAAATAGATGGTTCATCAGAAATAATTTATGTTTACATTTTTCTTTTATTTAACATCATAGAACAATTTATTACAGGTCAGTGTCTTCAGGGAAATGATGGTTTTAAAGTTATCAGAGTACTTCTGCTTATCTGATAAAAAACATTTCTAGCTGCCCAGTTGTGAATAAGCTGTGGCCTTCTGAAACTGTGAGATAAAATATATCTTTACTCCCTAAAATTGCGGGCGCTGGGTATTTAGTCATAGTGACAAAACATAACTAGGACAGAAATTGGTACTTGAGAAATGAGGTCACTGCTGTGACTTTACCTGACCACACGGTTTGGAAGCTTTTGGAGATGCTTTGCAGAAGCTGACTGAAAAGGTCTGAGGATGCCAGGTGAAGAAACCTTGGAGTGGCCTGAGCTGAGCTTTATGGGAGATTCTGATTGGACCTCAGAAGACCAGACCACTGACAGAAGTGTGGATTGGAAAGGCCAGGCTCAGGGTATTTCAGATGGTAAGGAGAACTGGCAAGTGGTGTAGAAACCATGCATGCTACACTCTGGAAAAAAGTTGTCAGCATTTTGCCCTTGTCCAATGTTTGCCCAAAACTGAGATTAAAGGCACTGCACAATTTAATCTAGAGGAAATCTCAAGGCAGCCTGATGTTCAGGCTATTACATGGTTACTGGTTGCAGCTTTTAGCTAACTCTATGGCAAAAGACAGGAAAAAAATGGCAGATAAAAATGATAGAAAGAATTTGCAGTTTTGCCATACTAGAAAGGCCTGCAGTGGTAGAGAAAAAAAAAAGAGGGAAGTTAAAGAGATTGGCATTAAAAAGAAGTCAAGTACTTACAATCAAGACTATAGAAAAGATGTCTAGAGGCATATAAAAAATCAACAAGACCCCACCCTTTATCAACTCAAGCGGGTGGGGGGACAAAGGACTCTGCTCTGAGAAGTGTGCCCCAGGCAAAAGAGAAAAAAATGTTTGTTGCAGTTCAACCACCTAGGAACTCAAAAACTTCCTCAGCCTTTGACCAACAGGGTCAGGTTATTACTCAAGCCAGTGGAGGGTTTTGTTGACGTCCACATGGTCATGCCTTTACAGGCTTGCAGAGTGCAAAAGCTATGGGGTAATGAAGGCTTCCTCCCAGATTTCAGAGAAAAATGTCAGAAGCCAGGCAGTGTGCCCTTGGGAGGGCAGTGTGTAAAGCTGTAAAGGAAAAGCTTGAAGTGCTGTGGAGACCTAAAATTTTGGAGAAGTCAGGAACATGGATTGTTGGCTGAGAAAAGCTGCAGGATGTGAGTGGGTCCAGCCCAAAGGAAAAAAGATGAAAGTTACATCCAGTGGCAATGCTGTAGGGGTGGGTCACCCTGTCCCTCTGGGGTTCACGTCTCCCTGATACCACAGCTTATCCTGGGTGCCAGAGCTACAGGATTTAACCCTTGACCTGCCATGTTTAGAACTTGTTTTGGTCCAACTGCTCTGTATCCTTCTATTCCTCCCTTTTAAAAATGAAAATATTTACCCTGTACCATTGCATGTTATTTAACTCTGGATTTCACAGGTACTCACAGCTGAGAGTTTGCTTTGCATCTCAGAGACTTTGGAATTGAACTTCTAGTAGATCTGGAACTTTTCCAACCCTTAAGAAAGGACTACATACATTTTGCAGAAGAAGTGGACATGAGTCTTTCGGGGGCTAGGGGTGGAATGTTGTGCTTTGGGTCTGCAGTGTCCCCCAAAAGCCTCATAAGCCTATGGATACTGTGTACTGTTGGGAGGTACAGCATGACTGGAAGGGGCAGAAGCTTGGAGCTTGACCCGGAGGGGTGTGTGTTGGTTCCAACCTTCCTTCCTCTTGGACTTGGCTCTGTTCTGCTATGAAACGCTCTCTCTGCAGCTGTAACCCTATTCCAGCATTTCCAACCACCTGCCTGTAAATGGACTGGATCTTCTGAAACTGTGAGCTAAAAATAAATCTTTCCTACCTAACACTGTGGGTGTCTGGTATTTAGTCAAAACAATGAAAAGAAAACTGAGACAGTTGAGTTCCTCTCACTTTCAACTGCTTATTGGGATCACCTGGAGGTTTTAGAAACAGGCATGGTGACTCATGGCTATGGTCCCAGCAGTCCAGAAAGATGAGGCAGAAGAACTGCAAATTTGAGCCCAGTCTGGGCTCAAACTTAGTGAATTAGTGATAGTCTGTCTCAAAAAAGGTCATTTATGTCAAGATCTGAGCCCCATCCATCAAGTGGTGTAAATATTTAATGAGCGTGAGTGTGTAATACATAGCATTTGTGAATTTCTGTCGTGGAAATATTTCTACCATGGCCAATTTCAAGCTATTCATAAGATGTCACTGAGTGAAGAGTTAGGAAGAGATGTGCTAAATATTACATATAGCACGCTACTATATAATATTTTCTTCCTAGACTCAATGTACATAACGTGAGGAGCCCAGTTAATCATAAAATGTAAAACAATTAAAGAATGATGACTTGATTACTATGTTTCTTTTTATGTCATTTTTTGATGGTGACTTTAAATTTAACTTTTAAGAACATCTGTTTAACAGCCCATATGCAACAACCCTGAAAATTCAGTCATCGGTACTTATACTGTGTACTACTGACATGAACTAACCAGGAGTAAGACCCAGACATTGCTTTTTAAAGATCTCACACAGGTTTCTGGGTCAAGATGGCGGCCGAGTAACAGAGCTGCACAATGTCTCCTCATCGAATCACCTAAAAAGTTTAGAATTTAGTCATAAAACACCTGTTCAGTAGCTAGGACAAGGAGGAGTGTCCCAGCAACAGAAAGGGGGCCAGAGGAAGAGCAGAAATCCTGAAGGAACATCAAAGTGAAGGGGGAAAAAAAACCCAGCAGCCTAGGAAGCTGCCCCAGGCTGGCTGCAAATGGCTGAAAGCTACAGATGGAGGAAAGCCATGTGAAGCCTGGAACATCTGACCAAGCTAAGAGAGAAAGGAGTGCCCCAACAACTGACAGGAAGCCATGGGAAGGTCAGAAATGGAGAAAACCATCAGTCTACTTGGCGTAGTGCTAAGCTACCAGCATCCACAGACCCCAGGCAAAGAAAAACTTGGAGTATAGAACCTCAGACTGAGGTATGCATGAATCCAGGATAAGTGTGAAATGTGAGCAGTTGGTAGCCACAGCATTCAAAAAAATACAAACTTGTGAGTAGTGTATGCTACAAACACAATGTGTACTCCTCCTAGAAAAGGCCTCCTGGAGCCAAGACCAGAAGCAGCACTCTGCTGCCATAAAGGACAATGAAGTAAGCAGGAGACATTAAAAAAAAAAAAAAAAAAAGAGCCCAAGACTGAACTGATTAGAGTAAAAGAAAGCTCAGAAGGGCCCATCAGGGCTTTTGGGCTCACCCTTGAATAGTACCTTGGAAGAAACTGATACAAGAAGCAGATGCAGAGAGGAGAAAAAAGGCCACTGACCTCCTGAACAGCTCAGTGTAGTGGGAACACCTCTGAGGGTAGAGAGCCCACCCAAGGGGGAGGGAAGCCAGGACAGGTGGGAGGGCTTTGCTGAGTGGGCCAGGGGTGAACAAGACACCACAGAAGCCATCGGACTGTTAGGTCCTCCCTCAGTGCCTACTCCCAGGAAAGAACCAAGAGGAACTGTGGCTCCCAACCACACCCTGGCTCCCCACCACACATTTTACTAGCTGTCTAAAGAAACCTCTCAGTTAAGCCTTTAAAATGAAGTTCCTTAACACCAGAAACATGGAAAGAAGACGGGGCAACAGGGAACGCATAGAGATGACTGAGACTCAAGAAACTAATGCCATGAACCCTGAAATAGCGGAAATCATAGAAAAGGAAGTCAGAAAGCAAATAAATGAGTCAAACAACCAGTTCAAACAAGATATTCTCAAAAAATGCAAGAAATGATCAGCAGGCTTAAAGAGAATCTTACTAAGCAAATAATGGCCCGAGTGGAGACAAAGCTCACTGAGCATACTGAAGCCACAAATAAAAAGTTGGCTGAGGTAAACATGGAAATGCAAGATATGAAGGAACATTTTGATAGAGAAGTGGAAAATCTAAAAAGAAATCTAGACGAAACTGAGGATATAAAAAATATATGTGACAACAGGAGAAGATGACAAGAATATTGTGAGGACAGAATTTCAGACTTGGAAGACAAGGTTGAGGAAACAAATGATATAATTAGGCATGACTCCAAAGTCAGAAATGAGAAAAGTAGCTGGATACAACAACTGATAAATGACTCAAAGAGAACCAATCTCAGAATTATGAATGTGGGAGAAAGAGCAGAAGACAGCACCAAAGATACAAAGAATTTATTCACTGCAATAGTGCAAGAAAATTCCCCTAACTGAGACAAAGAAATTAATTTTTGGGTACAAGAAGCTTACAGAACACCAAATAACCTCACCTAGCAATGAGACTCACCATGACATATCATAATTAAAACCTCAGAAATACAACATAAAGAGAGAATATTAAAAACAGCAAGAGAGAAACAGACATTATTCTACCAAGGCAAACCCATTCAAATTACTGTAGATTTCTCAAGGCAAACTTTAAAGGCTAAGAAAGCCTGGAGCAAGATCTTTCAAGTTTTAAAACACAGCAAGTCTCAACCCGGAGCTATATCCAGCAAAATTGTCCCTGAAAATTGAAGAAGTAAAAAATTTTAATGGCCAAGAATCCCTTTAGAAATTTATGACCACTAGCCCAGCAATGCAGAAAATACTTGCAGGAATCATTGAGAGAAGCACAGAGACAAGTAGCACCAAGAAAACATGGAAGAAAGGAAACAACTAAAGAGAAAGTGCAATAACAACAAAAAAACCAGAGATTGTAATTTGAATCATTTTATTACTATCCTTTTAAAGCAGTACCAACTATCTCAAAATATCTGTGAATCTTCCCCCATAATTATTATTTCCAAAAATATGTAAGTTTACAAAACATAATAACTATACTCAACATGGGGAATTGGTATAAAATATTTTAAAATCAGAGATGGATAGGTAAGTAAAAGGATAAACCAGATCTGCCAAATGTTAATAATTAGTGAAATGTGAGTAAACAACTCATAAAAGTTAAAAAAATCTGAAATATGCATGCTACTCTATTGCTTTAACTGTAGTATACTTATGTGTTACTGATTTAAGTTCATTTACCATAGCAAATTAGTATAGACTTAAGCTTGTTTAATATAGCAATTCACTTTTTTGATGTTGGATGTAAGTTTATCCTCTTTGAGAGAGGCAGAGAGACAAGCAGTTCCAAAAAATACAGAGGAAAGGAAACATCTAGAGAGAAAGTGTAACAGAAAATAGATTGGTATTTGAATCATTTGATTGATACACTTCTAAAACAGTACCAGCTGTTTTATATAATCTGTGAAATTTCACCACATAATTATTATTTGTAATAGTATATTAATCTGCAAAACATAATAATTACATTCAACATGGGGAATTGATATAAAATCTTTATAAATACGTATGTATGAATTTATGGATAGATAGAATGTTAAAATGATAAACCAAATTTGGCAAAATGTTAATAACTAGTGAAATGTGAGTAACTAAGTTATGAAAGTTAAAAAAGTTCTGGAATAACTAAGCCATCATATCTATTGCTGTAAGTATACTTATGTGATATAAAGTTCATTTAATGTAGCAATATAGACTTATGTTTGTTTATTGTAGTAATTCACTTATTCCATCTTTGATGGACGTTTACCCTAAGAAAACCGACTGACATAATGATAACCCTTTGAATGTACAAACATTTACCTTTCAGTGCTCAGCTAAGGCATTTGAAATTTAACTTTCTTTTTCTTTCTCACATTTCCTAGCCTTATGAATTACATTGTTATACTTCCTTTTTTATGTGGACTGGTGGGTAAGGCTGTGTTAAAGAATCTCAACAAAGATATAGCAAAATACAGAAAATAACTTTTGGTAAATATCCCAAAAAAGGGATCTGCTAGATTCAGCGAAGAGCCATCAAGATTTGACCCCTGCAGCCCATTCTAAGTGTAGGAAGCTGAACTACAGTGGTGATTTGAGTCTGATGCAGAAGATTAAATATATTAAGTATTGTATGGTTTCTCCTATTTCAGAAACCCAGAATACAGGCATTCTATAGAACCACATGGTGTGATAGTGGGAGTTAGGGGTGGAGGGAGGGCTTGGGAGAACCAAAAATGGGAAGGGCTTGTAAAGTTTATGTGATGCACATGTGCACAAAATACTCAAGTTAATTGTAAACATTATGTGTTTCATATATACACATATATATTAATATAAATGGTGGGAAAAAATAAAGATCCTAGTGTGTGCCCAGGTGCTACTGTGTAAGCCTTATTAAAGGGTTTGACACTTAACCTACGTGCAACTGTGGCCAATGAAAGATTTTAAGACTTTTTTTTTTTTTTAAGTGATTTTACCAGGAGCACAAGGCCAAGAAAGTTTTGGTTGTCCAGGCAGAAGATGACAGGCAAACAGGCTGGCAAAGAAGAGAAGGAGGGGTCGCCATGGAGTTGGTAGCATCAGTGCACGAGGTAGTCAGGGTGAGGGTCAGTTCCTGAGCCAATTTAGTTATGGGTTAAGAACAAAAGAGTTGAGGGAGACATTTTCTAGGAGCCCTCATTTTCTCTCTATCTGAAAGAGAATGAGGTTCAATTGCTTATAGGAGTGGAGGGTAGGACAGAGAAGTAAAAGAGTCCTTGCCATGTGTAATCAGACTGGAGCTGGGGCACCTGGCTTCCCTTCTACAAAATGAGCAGGTTGCAGCAGATCCCTCCAAAGTCTTTTCCAGCATGAAGACTACAACTTTATCCCATTGCTATCCACTGCATTTTCTCTTTCTTAACTTCCTCTTTAACACATTACCACCTGTCATGGGTAGAAAGACTCACTGACTTTGGGAATCTAGACAACATCTTTGTACATCTTCAGCCAACGGAAGCTATTTTTACCCTTAAGGAAGGATCACGGGTTGTTTATTTTTCCAGATTACTCTTTTTTTTCATGCACTGGCTCCCCATCTCTGATGTTGACCATTCTCAGCTCTCTACCAGGTGGTATCAAACATGTCCATTAGAGCTGAGTAAGATACAGACATTTCTTCTGAGCAATCACTCTTGCAGTAAATACCACAAGCAAATAAGGTTTGCTAAGGAGACGACTGGGCTTTGCTCAGATTGCAAAGCAAATTTTCTGAAATGCTTCTGTGGCAAGTTTATCAATCCTTGCAATACCCCTCAGTGGAACCAAGCAATGCCAAGGTAAATTAGGGAATGATGACTTGATTACTATCATGTCATTGATATTGGCAACTCTTAAAAAAAGGACTAAATGTATTTTGCCCAAGCAGGCAGACATGTTGATATTGGTGACTATTATTATGTTGTTACTAAGTCATCAAGATGCCTGTCACCCAGATTTTGTCACCCATGGTTCTTACTGTCCCCTACCTTCCTTCCTTTTCACTCTGCTCAGAAAAAGAAAAAGGCAAGATTACCTATTAGGAAAAGGAAAACAGGGCATGTAGACAAAAGGAGAAAAAGACTAAGATAGACAAAAAGCTGTGTTCTGCAGATATAATCACTGGGCTCCTGTCAGAAGAAAAAGGGCACTGCAAGTGCCTGGAGGCCTCCTCCAAGGGTACCCACATTTTCCAAAGCCCTTTCTGGATTCTGCACTCACTATGGAGATCCAAAGTAGAAGAAATTGAGTAGGATGCATTGTTAGAAAAGAACAACCTGTTCAGAAAGAATGAGCAACCTGGCAAAAATACAGTAGAAAGACAATGAAAATATGAGACCATCTTGGAGAACATAAAAAACTCTTATAGACAAGATAGACACTAGTGATTGAGCTGGGAGGAAGCGGCAAAGTGAGCTTAGATTGGGTGGAAGAAAACGAATTTGGTACTGCTGCTCATTTATGTGTTATATTATCAATGGAGTCAAGAAAATTAGCTTGTGTGGAGGATCTTAAAAATCAGAAATGTCCTTAATGATTTGCTGAGGTTTGGATGAGATCCTTCAGGCAGGGGGCAGGGGGCAAGGGGCAATCATTTGACCTTGTAAGGTCCGTGATTCCCCTGCTCATTAGTACCTTTGGCAGAAAGTGAAGCCAGGGGGCGAAATGCTAATCAACTGGTTTTCCTGCTCCTTAAGAGCTCTTCCGAAGTGATTAAAAGAAGAAGTTAAAAAATAAATTTCAGGATGGGCTCCTGTTCCTTTGGCCCATTCTACAGTATTAATCTTATTCTGGTTTCTCTGTGAAGGCCCTTGGTGCAAAGGGCACTTCACTGTTCTTCTGGTTCCTTCTTTTCTGACAGGGATATAGTGTCTGATCACCAGAGGAAGCCATGGGGAAGGGCTTCTGCAATGGCTCTTACACAGAGTCCTTTCTTAGGAAGATCATTATTAACATCGTCATTAGTGATGAGGCAATGAAAATTTCCAACTGACTGTGCTGTCTCACTGGCTCTACCCCATCTGGAAATTCACACACTTCTCTTTAGAACTGCATAGGTTTATTCCAGAGTCACTGCTGACCTGTCACTAACCTTACCATTACGGAGCAGCCTAGGAGAAAGAACATATTTCTACCACCAAAGCACTGCTTCATACTTCTGGGGTCTTGTCACCCAGAAGGAATGACACAGATGACAGAAACACTGGATAGAAGGGAAATCCCAGAGTCCTGGATGGATTGCTGCCACCAGACTTCTTGCAACAGCCCCATAGCTCCCCATTCACACTGTGCTATAGATTAAATCTTCAAAGTCTCCCAAAAGGCCACATGGTAAAGGTTTGGTTCCTAGTGTATGGTGCTACTGGGAGCTGGTAGAGCTTTTAAGAAAGGAAATTAGGCTGTTGAGGGTATTTCCTTCAAAGAGTATGGAGACCCTGCCCTTCCTCTATCTCTATTTCCAAACTGCTATGAGGTGAACAAGCTCCACACCCCACCCCGTCATGACATTGACATTCTGTGTTGCCATAGAATGAAAGCAACAGGGCCAAGAAACCATGAGCCGATAGCTCTGAAACCAGGGGCCAAAATTAACTTCCTCTTTTTTGTTGATTATCTGAACAAACATTCCTACAGTATGCTGACCAACATAACCTTGCTCCCACCACCTCTCTCTTGCTGAACCTTCCAGGGGTGATTTCTCTGGGTGCAATGGCAAGAACTATCCCTGTTCAGTGCTTATGGAAATGCAGGTCTTTATGGATGAGAAAGCTGACAAAACAATTTGCCGGTGTCACATGCAGCCGGTTCATGGTAGTGTTAGGACTTGAACTCAGGATTGAAAACTATTCTAGCTGATTCCAGAGTATATGTTCCTAATCACTAGGGTATATTGGCCCTCTTACCTAATATAGGCTCAGAACCAAGCAGCTTCCTCTTCCTCATTCCAGAGATGAATACTAAAATCTCCTTCCTCTCTCCTTCCCTCACTCTGATGAAACTTAAAGATAGGGCTGAAAGGGGATTAATGTTTAAGATGCTATTGAGATTTCAAATAAGCACATTTTATCAGGACCAGCTGCTTGACTCAAGTTCCTTTTTAATACTCATGGGTTATTATCACATCAAATGAGCACGTAAGAGTAACTAGGGCGAAATACAACTTGGGTTATGTAAAGTGGGAAACCTTTCCTTGTAGGGTACATGCTTGGTGTCAACCCTCAGTACACACAAGCTTGGTTCCCACACCACTCCCACATCTCTTGGAGTTCTAAGAGGTTTACTACAACCTGACATATACATGAGGCCAGAGGATCATCCAATGTGGGCTTCAGATATAAGTATCAGGAAAGTGTATAAGTAAATTATCAATTTAGAGAAAGGGTTTGTAAGCTGTTTATTGTGCTCTGGATGTCTCTGGCAGCTCTTATAGCATCTGTATAACCCTTCTTGGAATAATGTCTTTATATTCAAGTAAAGTATTGCAAATATAATTAATTATATTGAAATACAGTTATCAAAATATTTAGAAGACAATTTGCAATATAAAAAATATACATGCTTCTTTGTCAAGGTATTAATCAATACAATCTAGTAGACTACCAGCATTTCAAAATAGTGATGTGAGAAAAAACAATACTTTTGAGATATCTGCAACTATCCAAATGTGATGTAAGGATATTCATGGCTTCCAGTAATGGGCAAAGCCACATAAGCTGCTAATGTTATTCTGTTTTATTGTCTCCCTTGACAAAGAAATAACATGATAAGTTGTAGCTATTTCTCATCTAGTTTCACAGATCCCATAGAACTAATTCTACAGACCCCTGGGCCCAACGGTAAGAATGTGAGATTAGACCAAGGGAGTGCATGAGTACAGTGCTATCTGCCCCAGGCTGGAAGCCCCTGGGATCAACAGAGGGCTCACTAACCCTTGGTTGATCCCTGACAATAGATGTCCTAGAATCCTCCCATTCTCCATTCCTCAAATCCCAGCTACTACAACTACTGTTAGAGAGCTTCTCAAATGTTCCCAGTTGTCAATGTCACTCTTTCTTTCTTTCTTTCTTTTTTTTTTTTTTGAGATAGGGTCTTTCTCTGTATTCTAGACCAGTTCTGAACTAACTATGTAGCTCAGATTGGCCTTGAACACATGGCAATCCTCCTGCTTCAGCCTCCCAAGCACTAGGATTGCACATGTGTGCCATCACATCCAGCTTATGTAGTGCTGAAGAAATGAACTCAGGGCCTTGTGCTTGCCTGTTGAGCAATCTAAGTACTGTGATATTCTACCCAGCACTATCAAGAATTTATTACTAAAACTAAAAATAAGAAATGCTGCTGATAACACTTCAGGTCATTTTGAGTGCAGCCCCTAGGGTACAGACTCAAGTGATGGTGGGGGGCTCCCAGGTGGCATGCTTAGGGAATTACAATGAAACTACCAAGGCTGCCCTACAGGAGAAATGGTCTTCACAGGCAGTCCAGAATTGATAAAATGTACTGGGGGTGGAGGGAGGTCTTACAGAGATGATGACCTGGTGATTGAAAACTAGCTCTAGCTTATTTTAGAACTAAGGGAAGGAAGCCAGCCTCCCCTCTCCCAGATGTACAGACAAGACAAAGGCTCCACAGTTGTCTTAATGTAGGGGAATGTGAGTGAAGGCTACCTGGCAAAACCCTCCAATGCAGCTAACATACAGAGTGTTTCTGATCCACACGCCCATCCCTTCTCTCCACAGCCCCAATGCCAAGTGTTCCAGAGCTGACAGAACACACTGGGCTTGGCAGTTCTACAGTCACTGACTGTTCTCCATGAGACTTCCTGCCTTTGGCAGCTACCCACGAATGGACCAAGATCACCTTAAACTGTGAGCTGGTATCAAGTACTGTCTGCCAGCAATGAAAAATTAACTAAGTCCAGGCTAATTTTTTTTTCTTTAATCTAACTAACCCCCTTCTTCGAATGACAGAACAAAGACCAGAGAGATGTAAGAGCTCTTCCACAACCCCAGGAAGCCAAGTTAAGCTTGCTGCTGCAAGGGTTTTCAGCAAGTCAGGGCGGGGGATAAGTGGGGCAGCAGATGGCTGAGGACTTAAAGACAAACCACCGGAAACTGCTTCTCTGCTTTTACATGCCTTAGTCTCTCTGCCCATCCCACACTGCCAGAAAGAAGCATAGGCTGGGAGGAAGGTTTCACCTTTACAGATCTCCCCAGAAGGTGCAGTCTCAGAGCCCTGTCCATTGTGCTTTCTGGAATGAGGACAGTCCCCTCAGCCCAAGTGGGGCTCCTGAAGAGGCTGGCCTTTACTTAAGGCTTATCTCTCTCCAAATAATAAATGCAGAGAGCAAGGGTCTGAGAAAGCTAATTAGTATTATTACATCTTTAATTTGAACACCGATTACTAGCAAAGCTTTTCCTGCCAACATTCAGTCCAGAATAAACCTCTGCGAAACCCATCAGGGAAAATCCCTCAGCAGCAGGGGTTTTTCTTGTGCTGAAAAGGAAAAGTGACTTTCTTTAGGGCTGAAGTGTGGGACAGATGAGGCTAATGGGTGAGGGTTCTCAGTGAGAGTCCTGGGGTGCTCAGTTCTTAACTAAAGTGATAGGGTACTGCAAATAGGACTGTCCTAGGCATCTTACTGGAATTGGAAGAAACACTGGAAGCTGGCCCAAATGGATTGTGTCTTTATTCTCCAGGGACGAAAGTGAATGGGGAACACCTGGGATCTCACCAGTTTGTCAAGGGCACAGTTTATCACGAAGGTTAGAAGGCTCCCTAAGAGGTGAGAAAAAAATCAGTTGAGCATAACCAGATAGAGAACAATGAGTGGATGTTCGTCATTGTGTTACCATGAAAATGCACAGATCCAACACATGTGGGCCTTCTCTTTGTTGTTGCAGTCCTTGGGGAAACTTTCATCACAAGCCTTGTGTAGATATGGCTTTTCAGTTGCCCAAATTACAACCACTATGCCTGAAGAAACAGGAAGTTTCATGTGTTAAGGCTGGTAAAATAAAGTCAAAAAGCTTTCTGACAGGTACCAAAGTCTTCTAAAATAGAAACAGAGTCAAACAAATTAGATGTTGGGAGACAAGGGGCATGGGACAGAGCAGGAAGGTGAAAAGGGAGTGGGGGAAGAGAACGTAGCGATGCACTACAATGTGCACCAACTTCTGAAGCTTAATGTTAAAATTATATAATGCATATATATATACTAATAATAATTGGTGGTGGGAACAAGCGCCAAAGTATGATTTCCTCAAGGTAGGGTGAGACTACACAGAAGCTACCTGAAGCAGTCTAATCAAGACACCATCCATCTCAAGCACAAGCTTAACCACCAATGACTGCCATAGAAAGGTGTGCAAGGACACTCAGCCACTGGGTGGAGGGCTGAACACTTGTTTAAACTGAGCTGGCCATCAGCTGTGGGGCAGAAATCAGGGACAATGCCCTAGAAGAGCATCCTGACAGGGTGGATTGCTCTGTGATGGACCAAGGCAAACTCGACGACACTTCCAAAACTTCCAGAAGCTGCTGCCATGAATGAACCTCTAGACCTTGGCCAGGCTCCTTGCCTCTCTTTGGTCTAGTCTTTCTCACCTATTCACAGAGCAAAGGTTCAGCTCTATGAACTATAAGACCCAAACACCCTTACAGTCTGTGAGGCAGCCAAGATGAAGGCCCCAGTGAGGCCTGTCAAGACCTTCCTGCTTCCTTTGTACTTGTAATAACACATCTTCCTCATCCCCATCCCTGACTGAGGAAAATTCTCAAGGTTAAAAGCTTCCTTTCAACAGATGCTAAAATGTGGAAGACCCATAAAGAAACGTGAACAGTTACTTAAGATTTCTCTAAAGGGCTGAAGGAGCTAAATAAAGGGTTCTTGGTTATTAGCCCAAGACAGCCTATCATCACTGTTACATGGACAAATTGTATTGCATGTCACAGTGTACAGAAGATGCATGATAATTTATCAGTCAGGACCCAGAAAATTGTACAGTATGGGAGCTGCTGCAGCTCCCCACATCCCTGCAATGCTGTCCTCCCTCGATTCTGTTAAAGGGACCCTCCCAAGAGAAGCCTTGATTTAGGCTCAGTTAAAACAGCATTTTACCCAAACTCAATACGAATGGAAATAGTGCAGTGACATTTATCAGAAAAAAAAGAGAAAGAGGAAAATTGTATTTTTCTCACATGTTCATTCCCTCTTGTGGTTTCTAGCTATTCTTAAGATGGTTTCCTAAGTACAGTCACAAAAAAAAAAAGAAAAGAAAAAAGAAAAAAAGAAAGCAAAACGTGTGTAATAAACACAGATTGACCAGGAAGACAAGTAAAAAAGACTGTGGTGACCTGCTGGCTTAAAACACAACCCTCTCCCCAACAAGCAGACAAAATGGAACAGCTAAGCCTGCCACGCCAGGGCTTCAGACTGGTAATAACGAGGTCAGGAGCATTCTGTCCATCAGGGAGGAATATTTTATCACAGGGATTATTTGAAATTAACATAGCATGATGACAATAAAAAGCAGGCCCATTTTTTGATCAGTTTTATTACTGTCTTTAAATTCTCCATAGAAAATGCATCTTTGGTTCCTACTCAGGTTAGCCGGCTCCCAACAACCCTGTCTTTGAGATATCTTGGCATAAACATGTTACTTTTGATGACAGAGGCATCCTGGGTAATGAAGGCAGGAATAAGCCAGCCCTGTGATGTTCTGATGGACAAATAATTTTTGAAAGACTGTATGTCAGAGAGGTCAAAGAAAGGCAGCTGAATATGTCTACCACTGGGTCATTCAAACCAATACACACAGAGGGGCCCATGTGGCCCTGGGATAAACCCACAGCCCTCTGTTTCCCCAATGTCCATTCCTGAGCCTATTTATACCTCAGACCTCTACTCATGACTGGCCTTGTGCTTCCCTTGTCCCTCGTGATCAGGATCTCAGTTGTGATGTTTGTTTCCAGCTAGTATAACAGTTATTACAGGAAGACACAGAAGCCCAAACAAGAGCAGGCAATTTCGTGAGTTTCCACCAGGGCAGCAGTCGTATGGAGCTCTGCTGAGGACTTACAGATCACTTACAGGTCCAATTTATGCTCTTAGACTCAAAAGCTCCTCTGGAGACATTAGGATGACTTCCTGGCCCTGTCTTCCCATGCAGGAGAGAAGGTAAAATACCCCGCACCACACCCCATTGTAAGAGGAAACTATGGCTCTGTGTTTAGGACAGAACTTTGAAATGGAAGGAACCTTAAGTCTGGCACATGCAGTCCCATATCCTTACTCCCCCTGCTGACCATGTAAACATGGGCTGGCCAAGACAATTAGGAGCCTCACTCATCCTGCCATGAGAGGGGGAAGCCACGCCACACTCAGACGTGCCGTGAAGATGAATGAGATCGGAGCATGGCACTGCTCACTGCATCTTGCCTGTGGCTGCCATGTGGGGCACTTTTTCAGTGTTTCTTGGCTGCCTCCCTGCAACCCAAATAGCCATTTGAATGCTGATGACAAATGAAATGAAACTTAAACCCACCATGGTAGGGGCATCATCTATGGCATGTGGAAGATGGGCAGGAGGGCACAATGCGAGACCAGGATAACACATGCCCTTTGAAGGCCCAGTCACTCACTGCTCACAAGGTGCCAGAGGGTCAAGCCACAACCTCACTGATAGAGCAGGCTCATTTTTTTTCTTTTGTCTTCATACTTCAAGGGGGCCCAAGCTTGTTCATCTGAGCTCCAACATACAGCATCACAGCTTGGTGGCTCTGCAGAGTCTTCTCAACCACAGCAGGATAAATCCTCTTCAAAAATAAAAAGGAACTGAGAGAGGGAGAGAGGAGCAGGGCCTCAAGAAAGTCCTCAGCCTGGGTGAAGCCCACATCTATGGCTAGAGCTTAAATGCTAACTGTGGGATTCCAGGACAGCCCATTTAATTCTTCCTTTTGTTCGCTTGGTCCCAGTCCTCCTCCTCAGGGTCCCTCCTCAAATACCACACCAGCTGGGGAGCTGCTCCACCCCTAATTATTACCCTGGCACTGCCAGGATGCAGGCTTCACCACTGCGGAGGACGGCAGTAGGGCGCAGAACATGACAAGGGCAGCAGCAGGTGGGCCTTGCAGAAAAGGCCAGACCATGAGCTCTGTGATTACTGTCATCCATCTGCAGGCAGGCAGGCCGGGTGCTGTGTAGGCTCCCAGGGCTGGCACTCTGTTCTTGGGTGTCACTGCCTTTCCCTTTTTTCTGTGGAGGCTGGGAGCTTCTTTGTATAACAGTATGCACGGGACACACTCTTCTGGCCACCATATGGGGTTGTTTAGCCCTGGAGCAGCACAGTCCAAGTTAATGCTTATTGCCAAAGTGCTCTTGAGAGGTGTATCCTCTCCCTTGCGTATGCATCTAAAAAAATAAATGGGGTAATGACCATATCTCCTTGAGTTTGTGTAATGACAGGCATAGGTTGTAATTGGAAGCACTTTCTGTTGTTGTTGCCTGATTCCTAGACTGCACTTTCAAGCTCAGAGCCCTTGTTGCCACAGTACCCAAAGAGGACTCACTCACCTTTCCAAAGAACCAGCTTCTAGTGCATGCTTGGCCTTGAGACTGAGGAAATGAATTCCAACCTCAGTGTTGCTTTTGTGACTGTGCTGACTGGATGTGGTGGGGCTCACATTGATGGGAGACAGTCCATTTGTCACCTAAACCTCGTATGTCATCTCTACAGATGAGGTTACTACCTACTATTAGATTTTCTGGCTCCTAAATGCATGGTTAAAGGGCCTCGCTGTGAAGTAGATGGGGGCCGGGGAGGAGGGTGAGGACAAACTGTCAGTGGGAATTTCTAAGGGTACAAGCCAAAATAGAGCCATAACTATATTCACAAGCTAGGAGTAAGAAAATCAACCCAGATAAATAAATCTGCGCCCTGCAGCACAGCCTGCAGAAGGCAGTACATTGGCTATGAGGAATCAGGAGCACAGGGTTGGCGGCCTTGACTGTCATGTGCTGGGTGTTTCCCTGATACAACAGCCTAGTGTGCAGAAGGGCCAATGAAAAAACACTAACACCACCTCCTCGTCATAAGGAAATCAGCAGGGCTTAGGATAGCATGGAAAATGTAAAAGGGCCTTAACAGCCACAGATATCACAAAAGCAAAAAACAGTAAAGACAATTGTGATCACAATGAAAACTTCAGTAAAGCCAAAAGTTTGGCCATTTTTCATATACAATTCAATCAACATTTCAATACTAGAAAATTTTCTTATACCAGGAAAAAAAAAAAAAAGTAGGACCTGGAGGAAGGCAGAGAAGAACCAGAAAAGGAGGAGAAAATAAAAATGAGGTGCTTGTGAAAAGATTACTAGACTGAGAAGGGGTGGGAGGCTGCTGGGTTTCCTAGCTAGCTGTGTGATGGTGGCCAAGTCACTCTGCCACTTTGGCAATAGAGCTTTATCCCCTGTGAAGTAAGAATTGGAGCCAGGGATCCTTTCAGAGGCCTACTGGTTCTAGAACTCTATGAAAAAAATATTCAAAAATTTCTTGAAGGATGGTACAGCAAAGTTCACCATGCACAAGGAAAGAAAAATGGGATTGCAGATATTGAGTTTGAAAGAAGAGATGACATCTGATATATACAGAAGGTGACAGAAGGCTACTTTTAATCATCACAGCCTCAGGTGACTAACTCTTTTGAAACTCACTTTCATACTGGACACCACGTTCACGTGTTCATAAGATCTGGAGGGGGTCTCTGAGAAATAATTACGATGGTATGAGGTAACAAGGGTAGGATCCCTATGATGGGATTAGTGGCTTTATTAGATTATGAATAGAAAACCAAGTTGATACATGCCCACTTGAGTTGTTATGTCAGTTTCCCATTACAGTAACAAAATACCTCAAAACAACACCTTAACCCAATGAAGATGCCGAAGTAACACTGATTTATTTCTATGGGCTACATTAAAATGAATGTACTCTTGTTTTATTATTACTCTGACTCTGGTGATGTTGGGGAGTAAAGGGCAGGGAGAGAGGATTTGGGAAAATGGAGCATTTTTAGTACTGTATGTTCCCACCAATCCTGGATGAACTGGAGATCACATAAGCCACTGCTTAAGCACTATGTTATAAGGTATAGGAGTCCAACTGATGATGTAGTAAGAATCAGATTCTTCCCCAAAACAATGGCAACAGGCTTCAAAGTGTGTTACACACACAATCAGCTCACATCACAAGCTGGGGAAGAGAGTGACTGGGTTTTGGTGTGAGGTGGTATTTTTCTAGAACTACTAACCAGAAACTCATATTTATAACACTTGCTGAATGGAGATGATCATAGGGGTTAGGCATCTTCTCATGGTTTTTCTGGGGCACTCAGGTTACCATCAAGGTCATAAGGCCCAGATACTTCAATAAGAAAGGCTTCCTCCTAGGGTCAAGTGAAACAACCAATAAAACACACCCAAAAAGTGAATTCTAGGCCATTCCGGAACTGCAGCCCAAAACTCCATTTTCTGCCTAAACATCTAAATGCCAATGAAATTTCTCCCTATCTAAGAGCAGATAAAGGAAGACATAAAGAAATCCTAGCAGCTGCTCCCCTTGGCAAGTTTTAACAACCAGGACAATTTGGCATGATTGAGGTACCCTACACTCGGCGTAGAAACTCTGATCTACAAAGTGAATGAATCCAAAACAGCCTGTGATGTAATTCCGTAACTGCAGTAATACAGTCCAAGCATTTGAGGCAAGAAAGGAAGTTCACCTTAGCATATGTCTTCCGTGTATGATATTCTGTTATTAGCTTTCTATACCATCAAGCCACAGTACAGGTGTAATAAAATTTTACTTGTTGATGTTAATCCAAAGCAGCAGTTCTCAAAGTGTGATTCTTAAGAGGACAGCAAGGGAGTAGCTTATTAAAGATACAAGTTCTCAGGCATCACACCAGACCTGGTAAATCATAAGTTGTATGTGGAAACCTGTGACCTGTGTTGAGAGAACTGTTAGGTAATTCTGTTGTCAAGGAAAGCCCTGGAACCACTGATCCAAAGAATCCATGCAAATGTCAAAATTGTTTTTCTGCCCTCTCAAGTTCCAGTCTGTCACAGATAGAGCTGCAGATTCTCATAGGTAGAAGGGGCCATCTAGTCACATTTCTGCCCAGTGGAGCCTCTTAAAGTCATGCCTAAGGATGCCTGTTGTCCTGCTTACCTCTGCATTTTGCCTGAACACCTGACTACATATTACATGGTATTCTTTCTTGTTAACTCTCACCTAACTTCTACTGCTTCCTGAAACCATTCAGAATTAGACTAATTTTCCTTCTTCTTGATTGTCTTTCACATATTTTATGTCAGCTAACATAATCCTCTAAATATTTTCCATCTAGAGACCTAACCATCTCTAGATTCCTCTACAGTATTTCACATAAGAGAGCTTCCAGATGGTTCCCAGGGGCTTCCTCACTACCTGTGACCCACAGGAGAGGAGGGGTTCTTTGACCTTCTGGACCCAGGGGCCTGGACCTGCACAGGGCCTGGGAACTGCTGCTTTCCCTTCCAGGCTTCACACACTGCCACTACAGCCACCTGCTCTATTTTGTTCCAGTCAAGTCACCCAGCCTAGGGCAACAAAGCGGGTATTTCAAACATGCAATAGTTAAGTCCTCCATTTCTCTTTTTTGGGCATAATTTTATATTTCTGATAATAAACTTTTCTCATTAGCACTGGCCAAGAATACTCATTTGCTGTGGAATTCACTTTTATACTATGTAGAAAATGTATAGTGCATGCTTATTTCCTTTTCAACTTTTCATATTGCAGCCTGTATGTTTTATATTCTATTATGAATATAAAGTGAGCATTTCCAAATGTGATTTCAAAAACATAATTTTCATTAGTTTGTCATATGAATTATAATATGACTTACCTAAACATTTTCCTTTGGCATTAGGTTCTTTTTGTTGTTATATTAATATGTAATGCTGCAATGAGCATCAGTGTACATAAGTATAAATTTTGTTTATTTTTTGAGCCCAGACTATTAGATGAAAAATCACATAAGAGTATTTTGAAGATCTTGATACAAATCATTAGGAATATTTTAAAGATCTTGATACAAATATAATGTTTATGGAAACAATGACATATTAAGATCCTATCACTATATCATATTATATTTTAAAAATATTTGTCCTTTTAATAAGTGAAAAATGGCATCTTGTTTTAATTTACATTTCTCTTTTACTAGTGAGGTTAATTTTAAAAATACATGCATTGCAAAACAAAATTATAAAAAATTTAAATGTAAACAATTTTTATTTGAACTGTGAAACAGCAAATGGCTTATTTTAAAAGTATATTTGTGGGGCTACAGCTCCTGCCTAGGCCTGGGTTCAGTCAAACAGCATTGCATGCTATATAGCTGGGCATGGTGACATAGACCTGAAATCCCAGAACTTGGGAAGCTGAGGCAAGATGATTGCCTTGAATTCCAGGACAATCAGGGCTACATAGTGAGTTCAGGACAATCAGGAAATACAGAGTGAGTTCTAGTCTCAAAATTTTTTTAAAAAATATTAAAAATATAAATATAAAATGTTTACTTCTGAATATATTATTCAGCAATGAACTTCTTTTTACCAACTACTATTAGAAGTGGAAGCATAATAGTATTTCCATGTATGTACTGAGTTTTTCACGAGAGATATTCTCATGCTTTCAATCTCTCTCTTTCTTCCTCCCCCCTCAATTTCCCCTACTCCAGAAAATTTCATGCATTTAATGAGATAATTTGTGTAAGTTACAATAGAAATAAAACTCATACTAATATAGCCACTAATTCCTGCCAAAAATTCTGTAGTAGAAGTGTTTCAAGCTACTTGAGTGTTAGCAAGTGAGTTGCTTAAGGTTATGTCACAGGAAAGTCATGAAGTTAAGATATATGTATGCATATTCTAGACTATTTCAAAGCCATGGATTATCCCCTTCAGTAATAATTAGTTCCAATAGAAATATAAATTTAATGAAGCATAAATCTTAAATACTTAAGATACTTATCAAAATAAGGATTTCTCAAATACTAGTTTATTATTAAAAAAAGTACCAACAAAATGTGTAAGATTTCTTTATCTATCCCTAAAATTCATACCCCCAGAAGCTACGTGTTGAGTATAATATACATAAGAGCTTCTGATAACAACAGAACATGTAATGTGATCATTCACTAATCAAGTATCATTTTAAATGATAAATATCGGGCCTGTTAAAATGTTGACAAAGGTTAACTCAAAGGTTGCAGTTGCTGATTACCACTGCCTAAACCAATTGCAAGATCAATGCAACCTCTACACTTATTTATAATTAGAGTGCACCCACTTATTATTCATAAATTTATATTTTTATTAATATAGAAATAGTACCAAACTTTGTATGTGCGTTTTTACAGTCATTCCACAAATGCTGCTAAAATGTTATTAGTTTTTAATACATTTTACATATATCAGAGAAATAGATTTCAGTGTGAAATATATCAAAAATAAATGTACAAATTTAACATAAAAATTGACAAGACCAGTAAATATTGTCTACACCGGTCATAATAGAAAACATTAATATCCATTTAACAAAATGGTTAATATTATATATACCACTGAATATACTTGCCAGTATCATCTAATATATCATTTGACTGGGCCATAGACATTATACTATTTTTTAAATGTTTTTTTAGATATGTCTGTACGATGTATATGGGTGAAACCAGCACAATTTGAATTAATAAATCATTAAGGAGATGCCCTTCCAAATGTGGGTGTGCTTAATTTAGTCACTTGAAGATTTCAATAAAAAAATGGCTGATGCCCACATAAAAAATATACATGCACTGACCAATGTACACTTTACATGTGTGATAAACCTGTTTGAGTCCTTTGGCAAATTCCCTACTGGAGGTCTGAATATCTCGCTTTTTGCTTTCTAGAAACTCCTTATAGAAAAGCAATATTGACCCCATGCCTATAATTTTGTGAATGAATATTTTCCTGTCCTTGCTTTCCAAAGTAGTCTATAATTTTGTATGTTTATATTTTAATGTGCTATTTTTCTTTCATTAATTTTTTGTTTAAAAATTCCTCCTGAATTCTGTGAACAGTTAAATAATCATTTTTCCTAATTTCCAACATTTTAATTTATATTTATTTTACACTCAACTTTAATAAATCTGTAATTAGTTTTGTTTAAATACATCGGATAGGTATGTAAGGATCTTTTCTCTTCAAATATATAATAATTCAGCACTCTTCTTTCACCCATCCTCTACTAGCTTTTCAATTTCTTATTCTATAGTAAGTTATCATGAGCATCTAAAGACGTGCCTTCATTTCATTTTTAAAGAAACATTTTAAACTTATTTTAGCATATATGAACTAGAGGTTATGACATATTTCATAAGGGAAAATGGCTTTTTAATACACAACATATAGTACTCTGAAAAACCTGAGAATGCCACCTCTTCTCTCTCTCTCTCTCTCTCTCTCTCTCTCTCTCTCTCTCTCTCTCTCTCTCAGCAGTGCTGGAAATGGAACCCAAAACCTTTTTTGCCTTATGCTACATCCCCATATTCCCAGCTCATATTTGGTTTTGATTTTGAGACAGTATCTCTCTAAGTTGTTAAATCACCCAGATTGGGCTCAAATTTGGAATCCTCCTGCCTCAGTCTCTGGCTTCTTTTGAATTGAATCTTTGTTTTGTAACTTTGACTTTCACTTTTAAATTGTGTTATTGCAGGAAGTTACTTGCTCACATTTGTTTTTAAATTTTTTTTTATCCCATATGCCAGCAACTATCTTCACTAGAGGTTGTTGGTTGCCTGTTCTTTTGCACTGTTTTGTCTGTGAATTTCTTTATTTATACCACTACGTTAAACCACAGTAAGATTTTTGCCATGAAGGGCGGGATATATATCTCACTTCATTCTTTTTGTGTTTTCCTTGGTAATTTCTGCCTATCTATTCTACGCAAATTCTGAAATTGCTTTTGCCACATGCCTTCCACCTTCCTTTTCCCTATAGTGCTCACCTTAAAAAAAAAAAAAAGTCAACCAAATCAAACTAAACACAACACCCAGGGATGTAGATTTTTACAGTTATAAATTAATTTTGGAAGATTTGACATTCTCATAATATTCAGATTTTCCTATAGAAATGACTTTTTCTTTTTTTCATATAGTCCTATATATTCAAGATATTTTCTGGGTATACTTTTAAAGTTTTAAAATACCAAAAATAGAAATTATCAATTCTATTTTCTAAGCAGCTATCTGATATTTAAAGAGATACTGATTTTTTGAATATTTATATCATTTCCAGTGACCTGAGTCTTTATTAATCCTATTAATTTTTAGAGTTTTTCTCAAACTATATGTTTTGTAAATTTTGATAATTTTCCTGTCTGTTCTGCCTTGCTGCATCTGCAACAATGGTCCTAGTGTATATATATCATTTTTGTTCTTGCTTTTAAAGAGAAATGCCTCATTTCTCATATATTAAGAATTTTAAGTGCATACTGAACTTATTGCATGCTGCATTTTCAAGGTGATTTACTAGTCTGATGTATTATAGCAGCAAATTTTAGCTACTCTTTTGAGTTCCTTAGATACAGAGCCTACTTAACTGAATCTATCGGATTCAATTTTATTTTGTTTTTCATTTTTCATCAGTGTATTATGTAATATTGTTCTAAAACTCTGTGTGAGTATGTGTGACATCTATGTCAAGACAATGCTAGCTGTACTAAAGTTTTAGTATATTTTTAGGTTTCTAAAAATTTCTAATATTTTTATTTTCTGAAACAAACACCAAATGTTGAAATTTACATATTTCAGAAAGTTACAACTGAACTTTTCAAATTTCTTAGCATAGAACTATACCTAGCATTTGTTCTCTTCATCTTAAAGTCTCCTTTGTCAGGTTACTATGTAACCATATTAATTTTATCTCTAAACTTTCCAGAGGTACTTTCTACTTCATAGTACCTGCTCTTTGATATACTTTTAAAAACTATTATTACATATTATTATTTTAGTATTCCATAAAAACTTTTTTATTTTTAGCTTTTCTGTATCACTTTGTTCTTAGTGTATCTCTTGTATAGAATACAGACTGATCTTACTTTTTAACTAAATCCTGTTAATAATGAGGGTACTTAACCCATTTAAATAATTATTTATAATTAAGTCATCATAATAACCTTACTTTGTTATTTTTTCCTATGCTTCTGGATATTTTTATGTGATTATTTTCTCTTTTCCTGTTTGATAGAATGTTCTGTTTATTTTGACCTTTTCATGTTTTTGAAAGTTGGAACCCTGAATTTTAACTTTTATTTGTTAAATACATATGCAACCTAAGTTTCTATAATTTACAAAGTTCAAAGCAAAACTCTGACTCATGGCTGCCTTCATTAAGACAAGTAAGTTTCAGATGTATGTAAAATTGCTTGTTTCCAGCCCTTCTTAATATTATCTTGTAATCATTAATTAATCTTGTATTAAATATGCAGTTCTTGTCATATAATTATGTCTCAAATATTTTTCAAAATAAATTTTAATTTCTACTTTGTAACTATAGTTAGCATAGTTATATTAACTAATTTATCACAGGGTTAATACAAGTTACCACTTATGGGATACTTACATTTTTGATGTAATCCTTATAGAAATCATACTTTTTTTTTAAGTGAAGTTCAGAACGGTTAAATAACTCCAGCACAGACCATGATTCACAGTGGCAGAGGTGGAATTCATGTGCAGGCCCCTCTGGTCCCCTTAATTATCATGTCCTCCATTTAACTAGTTTCAAGTTCACCATTGGTCTATTTCATCCATCTCAGGGTCTTGTGTTTGGACTAACCTCCGTCTCTTGGAACATTAAGGACTAACTGATTCACTGTCTCATGAAGAGGGCATGAGCAGCTCATTTCTGAGACCCTGCCTATTTCATGTGTCTTTCCGACAGTTTTCCATCTGAATTACGTCTTATTTAACAACCTAGTTCTTTGGGGCTGTCAGTAAGCAGACGTGAAATGCAGGCCAGAAATGTGCCTCTTACTCTACCTTTTCAATGGCAAAAATCCATTTTCCTTCAATATTAGCTTTTTATTGCTCCTTAATTCAAAATTCAGTGCCAGTGATAAACTTGTTTCTATACTTACAGTATTTCATTTGGAAGCTCTTAGGAAGCACATTTGGTCTCTTGTCGTTTTAAGTAAAGTCAGTATGGATTTTATATATTTTTTTTCTATTCCTCACACTACTCCCTTCTCCCAACTTTGTGTCCTCAATAAATTTGAGCACCTTCTTTCTTTTTAAAAAAAAATTCCCCCTTTCTTTTTTGGCAATTTCCTGAGGGTGAGCCCAAGGCAGTGAACTGAAGTCCTGTCTTCAGATTATCAACACACATTCCTTGACCACCGTTGGCTAATCAATTACAAACTTATTCTCCATGTTTTTCAGAAAGAAAACATGATAGGTATCTCTACATGTCTTCTTGAAATTAACACCATCTTCAGTATTCTTTTGCTCTAAGCCTAGGCACCCTATAATAAAAGGAAATCAAGTTAAGACCATGTGTTGCTAACATTACTGATTTGTTTCTAAGGTGCACACATGCCATCGTTTAAGGAGCACAGCTGAAGATGCTGCCAGGGACTAACATAAAGCTTACTCTTCTGGAGCCTGTAAACTACAGAAATCAAAACTTTTGTCTTTTCTGGCCCTGCACACATTCCATAAAGTCACCAAGACCATTGTCAAAAGTGCTAAAAACTATACCAGCAATTTCTTCCACTAAGTGGGATAAAAGTGATCAAGACAGACTGGGGCCCTTTTAGGCTGGTGGATACTGGAAAGTTATCTGTTCCATTCTCTGGGCGCAGCTCCCTTCTGCTGTGGTTCCCTTCTGCTCTGGCCTTAAACCCACTACACATGCCCATATGGTATTCTAGGCCCTCTCCACAAGTCTCTGTCTATGAATCGCTTATGTTCTGGAACTGTTTTTGCAGATTCTCAGAGCATCATAAGACCCTCTTCTCCTCTGTACTTTCCATATCCCTGTTGGCTAACACTGGTGATGTTGAGGAGGAGGATCCCTGAACGACTGGTCACTCTCTTCCAAGATTTCCACACCCAGAGAATTGTGCTCAGGATCCAGCCCAGTGTGGCTGCCCCTGTTGCTGCTTATCTGTGAGCTGAAGGCCAGTAGTCCATGGCAAGAACATAGTTAGATGACCTGCTCTTAGTTGAATAAGACTTCTAGCAGATGAGACTGTTTCAACTCTGCTTCTATTTTATAAGCTATATTAAAGAATCATTAACATCTTTGTTTATGTAGGCAGTCCATTGCACATTTCCACAACATAGTTGTGGAAATAGAAGCTCCTCTCTGAGCCAGGCTGCCATGAATGAGGTTTATGAGTTTATACAGGCAGCTCAACCTCAACGACATGAGATCCCACTGCCAGCCTCTTCTGTAGGAGCTGCACCTTCAAACAGAGTGAATTCCTCCACTGCCACTACTCTCTTCAGAGCTGCATGACAGTTCTCAGAGATAGCTGTAAGCATCTCCTTTTCCCTTCTCATTAACATTTCTAGAAATTTCCTGTATCTCTATATGTATGCCCTCTGGGGACTCTCAGTAGAACACAGTTATAGAAGAAAAAGAGCTGGAAGGAGCTGTCACTCTGTTCTACTTCCCACTTAGTGAGGACTCACCCAAGAAGCAGAGGACCCTGGAGCTGGGGCTGGGCCAGCTGTCTGCGACACTGAGGTTGACTCTGGAGGAGGCCAAGGATACACCTGTGTTCTGCTGACCCTGCATCAAGTCCTGGCTGTAGCACTGCAGATAATGGCACTGACCTCCACACATCCATCCTGAACCATGTCTGCTGTTTCAATACCCTCGCCCTTCTCACTTCCAAAACTGGCACTTCAGAGGCCCCATCCCACCCAGAACCCAGGATCCACTCACTCAGCACAAGGCTCTCCACACACACCATCTTTCTCATGCACTGCAACGCATCTTTTCTTCTCTTGCAGAGACCACCTCCAGAAGGAGGAATAAACACACCTTCTAGAAGGTTCTGGAAGATGGAGAGGGTGACAGAAGATTCCAAACAGTAAGTACTCCTCCACAAAGAGCCTGAGCACACTGGGGACAATTCACCATGAGGGGAAAAGCTCCCCAAGAAGGGAGTGTTGCAATCAGAGACAAGCACTCTATATCGCCCTAACAGCTAAAACTGTTAGTGTTAGTGAATAACTTATCTGGTATGGGCTGTGGTATTATGAAAACTACAAAAATGCATAAATTTATAAAAATAAAAGTATAAAATGAAGAATATAGAAAAACTTAAAACTAGGAATATAGACATGATATGCAAGGAAAAATATTCTAGTTCTTTCCAAATCTTCTTAATTATATTCTCATATTTGAGAAAGTGAGTTGCTAGAGCAAAACCAGCCACCTGTTTGACAACCTTCCAAGGTGACTTGCCTCCTGATCCTCAGAGCCCCAATTCAGCCAGCTTAGGACGAAGACTCCTAGGCTGGGGCATTCCGAGGGGTGCCTGGGTAAGGCACGAGTCCCTCTGGAGAGCAGAGAGCTGAGGGTAGAGTGCAGGTCTTCAGAAGCTGCCTCTTCTTCCCTGGTACTGACAGGCCCTGTGGCCAGCATCACATGACTGACTTCTAGAAATGTGGCTGAGGGACAGTACCAAGGAGCTCTTTGGTATAGAGGTTACCGTAGGTTAGAAGCTGACTCTTATCCACATCTAAGGAGGAGAAAGCTTCCCTTGTGTCTGCTGGGCAGGTGCACAGAGTCTGGCCCAGGACTCCCAGTGCCTCTTGGGCAGCTGACCTTGCTGGCTCTCTCCCTTTCTGCCTTATTGTGCCATCTGCAGCCACAGGGAAGTGGTCAGGACCTATATACTTCTGCTTCTCCCTGATAACACCAAGTCCCTGCTGTGTATCCCATACACCAAAGACCTGGCCACTGCCTTCCAGATGGGAAGGACACATGTTGTGGACTATGAAGAAGACCAGTCCTAAGAAGTGCAGTCTTGTAATAGGCTAGGGAAACGCCCAGGACATTGGAATAGCCTGGACAGCTGTTCAGTATGGATGAGAAAAGATGAAAAAGAGGCAGGATCCGTGCAGTAAAGAAGGGGAGGTACTAGAAGCAGCAGGCCAGGTAGCCTTGCCTGCCTCTCAGCCCACCAAATCCACCAGCTGCATCAAAACATGCTGACACCACCAACTATTCAGTTGGCCCATCCCAGCAATGAGCCTCTAGAGAGAAGGAGCCACAGTGCTATCTACACACCCCAGAACACAGAAGATGGAAATGCAGAACGGGGCAAAAGGCACACGTACAAACGTGTGCATGAGCACACACAGCCACCAGGTTTACACAGCCACTGTACAGAAGGCAGCACAAGATGCCTTATAAACATGACAATATGAATGAACATGCCTTATAAACATGACAGTATGTATGAACAGCCTGCGAACAGCCTTATTCTAATTTAAAAGAGGATGGCTCATATCAAGGTCATAGTTAATCCAAGGCAGAGCCTGTGTCACACCTAGTCGGACTGTGAAACTTGTAACTTTTCTTGCACTGTGAAACAGTAGCAGACTACTGCCCTGAACAGCCAGTGGTGCCGTCTGCTGATGAAGGCAGCTCTTTGCTTTTGACTTTGGTTCACACGAAGCCCGCTCACCCTGAACCCACATATACCTATAAATGAAACAAAAAATAATAGTGATTTTATTTTTTTCTCTCTATGGAACATCTCTCCACAGGGTGGTAAGTCTTAAAGTAGGCCAGGTTCCCATCGTGAGAGTGACTCGTTTTTCCACTTTGCCATCCTCAACGCCCGCCCGGCTTGCATGTAATGTTCTAAAGTAGCTGCTGAAACTCCCAACTATGACAATTGTGTTCCAGGAAGCAGAAAAGAGAAGAAAAGGAAAGAGGGAAGACAGAGGGGAAAGAGAGAAGAAAAGAAGGAACTAAGGGCATGTCTTTTCCTTGTATTGTAACAAAGGGCATGGGTAATTTAGCTTCTATCTCTTATGGGCCAGAACTCACTTGATTTTCAGGAGACAGAAAAC